>CM077285.1:63990540-64063040 GCA_039654925.1 Anguilla pacifica | reverse complement strand
GTGTGAATGCAGACGGGTTCTGTGTGTGAATGCAGAGGGGTTCTGTGTGTGAATGCTGATGGGTTCTGGGTGTGAATGCAGACGGGTTCTGGGTGTGAATGCAGAGGGGTTCTGGGTGTGAATGCAGATGGGTTCTGGGTGTGAATGCAGATGGGTTCTGTGTGTGAATGCTGATGGGTTGTGTGTGTGAATGCAGACGGGTTCTGTGTGTGAATGCAGATGGGTTCTGGGTGTGAATGCAGACGGGTTCTGTGTGTGAATGCAGACGGGTTCTGGGTGTGAATGCAGAATGCAGATGGGTTCTGGGTGTGAGTGCAGAGGGGTTCTGTGTGTGAATGCAGACGGGTTCTGGGTGTGAATGCAGACGGGTTCTGTGTGTGAATGCAGACGGGTTCTGGGTGTGAATGCAGACGGGTTCTGGGTGTGAATGCAGAGGGGTTCTGTGTGTGAATGCAGACGGGTTCTGGGTGTGAATGCAGACGGGTTCTGGGTGTGAATGCAGACGGGTTCTGGGTGTGAATGCAGACACATGAACACATTGGTCCTGCAACGAGCAGCCATGGGGTGGCCCTCACCCAGGTTTTAGCACATTACATATTCAGCAGTATAGATCCTGCTCATTAATTATTAATCAGCTGGTCAAGGTCCAGAGCTGGAGCCAAGAAGTGACCCGCACAGGGGAATTTATACACACACACACACACACACACACACTCACACACTCTCTCTCTCACAGACGCACATATATTGGGACGCACACATTCATCCACACACATACATAGGCTAAGACAAATGCATGAACTCATACACACGTGCACACATAAATACACAAGGTGTTTTGGTACATTTGCATATGGGGACACGCACTGCAGATTTTCTCCCAGAAGTGCTGAGTGAAATGTTTCAGTCTTGTATATGAGCCAGCCGATTTGAATTTCTGTATTAAATTTGTGTTGGATCTTAATGATGTAGTATTGCCTCCCTCCTCTAGGTGGCTCACATACTTGCTGCTGCTCATCCTGGACCTTGTGATCTGCCTGATGGCTTGCCTTGGACTGGCCAAGCAGTCTCGTTGGCTGCTCACAACGTGAGTACTCACTATTGCACAGTATGCCAATACTGCCTCCAAACATTGATGTGAATGTGAAGGGCAAAATCAGGGCTACTTGACTAATTCCTTTCAATGCATTCCATTACATTAAAGGCATTTAGCAGGCGCTCTTATCCCGAGCGACTTACACAACTTTTACATGACATTTACATTGCATCCGTTCCTCACCCATTATACTACGCTGCTGCCCCATTAATTCAATTTCATTCTTATAGCGCATTTTACTGAGACACTCTGACAGAAATGCTTTACAGATGAAACAGAAAGTAAAATTGGGAAAAAGCCAGGCCTGGGTAGTGCTGTCCGTAAGCATGCACCATCCACAAAAATGTCATATCCTGTGAATAGAGTCTAATCTAAACTTCCACCTTTATTAAAGAAAGGAAAAACTAATTCAGCAGTTTTTTTTATTTATTGCAGTACCCTTAACCAGTAAAAGTGATGAAAAATCTGTTTAAAGAAAACAGATTAGAAGCCGGAGAGAAGCTAGCAGGCGGGCTCTTACTCAGTCTCTGTCAATTCCCGTGTCCACGTTCAGCTGTAAAGACTTCCTCTGCAGTTACCGTGTTAAACTGATCCGTGGGGCATGAAATCCATGCAGCACAGTTTAATCAAGCGAACGGCTCCATGTCCAACTAGATCAGCCACTGAGAGTACAGAACAGCGGAAGGGAAATCACACACAGACACACACTCACGCACACGCACGCACGCACGCACACACACTCACACACACGCACACACGCCCACGCACACACCCACAGAATTTGTTAGCTTTCAGGGGCCATCCCAAAATATACGTTTTCTGCGTTTAATTGGAACGTCTGTGAGAGGGGTTCCCGCCAGCGTACACCACCAGGGGGCGATAAAGAGCCAGTGGCCCCCTAAAGACCCTCTGAGAGTTTAGAGCAGACAGTGCTCCTCAGCGAAGCTCACTGACGGGCTCTCACGCTCATACCATTTTTTCTCCTGATCTGCAGGATCAGTGGTTTCCATACCAACTAGCAGGACAGGTGGCGATGGGGGGGGGGGGGGTCCCCCTTGGTTGCAGGGAAACCCTAACCGTTCTGTTCGGAGTGCTCCCGTTGTACCCCTGCATAATAAATCAAATGCCTGCTTATCTGCTTGTTCTCTCACAGGCACACCAAATCGGAGGAGAATAGCATTGTGGGTGATAACAGCCCTGCAGTGAAATGGTGTCCCATTCCGTACGGGGGGGGGGAGGGGAGGGCATACTGCAACTTGTATAGAAACTGATGGGGGACCTGGGGACCCAGGGGAGAATTTGTTTTGACACCCTGAATGATGCAGAGGCTGGAAGAGTCCCCCTGTCCCTCCCCCCTCGTCCTCCCCCCTCCCTTGCTGTATTCATGTATTCCTCAGTTATAGTAGTTCACTGTCCACTGAAGCTCAAACGCATGATGGAACTTGCAGCTGGAGGCTGTGTGCTCTGTGCTGTGTGCTGTGTGTGCAGTCAGTGGAGTGGGGTGATGTTACTCCTTCTGAACACTCATCATTACCCTCCAGAATGTTTTGCTATCCACACGGACCCTCTTAGACCACTGGGGTGCACTATATAGGGTCCCTTACCCTGTGCGAATGGGCTCGTTCACATGCACAGTCAGAGCCTGCAACCAAAAATGCCTCCTAACTCAAGTCGGTTTATTTATTTAGCGTACCTCTGAATGAACTGTATGCCCAAGATAACCTCAACACGGGTTGGATTTGATCTCGGAGAGTGTCAAAAGCGTGTCTCCCTTGCTTGTCTCTCGAACCCAAGTTCGCCTGCAGCAGTTCGTTCATGACGCACGGTTTGTTTGTAGCATTTCGGGCCGCGGGTATGTCTGTCAGCCGAATTCATGAATTCCTGTCTTGGCAGGGAAGAAATCAGCAACCGATAAACACCAGCAGACAGAAAGAAACTCCCCGCTTGCATTCTCACTCAAGTTATCCTGAGGAAATAGCCCGTAACGGGGGGGGGGGGGTGGCGTGGGGGGGGGGGGGTGGCGTTGGGGGGGTGGGGGGGGGCTCAGCAGGTTTCGCCGCCCAGCGGTGAACTGCCGTTTTTGCGATGAAGGAAAAATGGGATGCCTACTTAAGAAGGACGACGGGCGGCTCAAAGTTCCCCTGGTGGAGGAAAAGAAAGAAGCGTGCGTGTGGATGTGTGGATGTGTGGATGTGTGGACGTGTGGACGTGTGGACGTGTGGACGTGTGGATGTGTGGATGTGGCGGCTGGTCGCGGTGAGAGAGGGAGGCCCACGCCGGCGCTACTCCCTCTCCACGGCTGTGTTCGTGGGGGCAGAGCACAGTTGCTGTCCGTTTGTTTGGGGCTCCCCTGGCCCCGCCTCCAGCTGCTCGGCCAGCTCCGCGCAGGGCCCTGATGGATGGCGCTTGTTATTTTGTTCAATAATGGCGGCGATGGTGACAGATTTGTAATCTCGTTGACGGTCCGCTACGTGTCCGCGGCGCTCGTAAACAAGGGTCTGACCCCCCCCTCGCCCATGTCTCCCTTTGCCAAAGCGGGGGATGACTTGTGGGATGTGAAATTCATTACTGCCCATGACCCGCTCTGAATGGAATTACCCAGAGAGCACCTCTGCGCTCGGTCCCGCTGCCAAATGTTCAACGCAGTGAGCCCTCCCCTCCCTTAACACCGCCAGTGTGTTGGCCCTCGGTGCCAGTCTGCACTTAAAGTGGATTTTCATCTTAGACCCAGGTGTTGTCCTGTCAAGGCCCGCTGGTCTTCTAGGCCAGTGCACTCTCTCTCTCTTTCTGTCTCTCCCCCTCTCTCTCTTTCTGTCTTTATCTCTCGCTTGCTCGCTTTCTCTCTCTCTCTGTCTCTCTCGCTCAGTCTCTCTCCCTCTGTCTGTCTGTCTTTCTCTCTTGCTCTCTCTCTCTGTCGTTCTCGCTCAGTCTCTCTCTCTCTCTCTCTCTCTCTCTCTCTAATGTAAACCACTACATTTAAATATTCACTCAAACGTGTGGTGCTGAGACCAGTGTAATTGTGATGACGGAGTGGTAATAAAGCATGCCAATAAATCAGCACTTAAAAATGGACGATGAATGATCTGCTTGGCTTGAATTTCGAATCAATACCTATTGATTCAGGCTACTTAGAGGGTCTTTCTCTGTTGTGCTTAACAATTACAGTACTGCTATTACTACTATTACAAAAATAATAATATAATAATAATAATAATAATAATAATAATAATTGCAACAATAATAACTACAACTATAAAAGTAATAATAGTCATAACAATAATAAATTAACCGAGAAAAACTATGATTGATCTGCTTGGTTTGAATAATTTCCGTGTCCCTAATGTCTATTGATCTTCAGGCTAGACACACCAGCCAAGTAATTAAGAGCCGTCAGTCAAAGCTTATTGGAGCTTCTTGGCCTTCAGCAATCTTTCCCACTCTTTCCCTTTCCCTCCCCCTCTCTCTCTCTCTCTCTCTCTCTCTCTCTCTAATGTTTATATACTGTACTCTAGAGAGCTAGCTCTGCGCGTTCTTCAACTGATGTCTTGTACAAATAAATATGCGGTGTGCACAAACAGAAACTGTATTGCACTCCAGAGAATATGGTGTACAGTATACACTGATTTACTGGTGCTAGCCATGTTCCTGGAGGTCTGCCATCCTGTAGGTTTCATTTCAACCATAATTTAGCCCACCAGATTTTACTAATTAGCAGCTCTATGCGATCTCATTATTGCGGGGTTTTATGGATTTTATGGATCATAACACCCAGCAGTAATGTATGCAGCAGTTCGTTGGAACAAATTATTTTAAATGTGTTTTGTAAAATTATTTTTTGTGTATTATGGCTGCTGTATCATGGGCCATGTAAGCTGGAAGATGCTCTAATGACTGGATATGACCATGGCTATGTTCTTGTTGGTCATTTGCTAATGGAAAGAAAGAGGGTTTTAGAGTTTTAGGGTCCCTAGAGTTTTTACACTCTTTCATGCTTGTCAAACACATGACCTTCATTTTCACCTTGACAGATGTCTCCTTCCCCCTCTTCTTCCAACCCCCCCCCCCCCCCCCCCTCCAGGATGATGGTGTTTGGGGTACTGACTCTGGTCCTGAGCTGGGCGTCGCTAGGCGCGGACACCGCCACCGCTGTGGTGAGTTGCTGTGGGAACACTTGCTGAGGTCAGACGGGCCAGTCATGTAGAGCAGCCGCTAACAGAGGAGCAGCCAATCATAGCTGGCGACCGTGTCCTCGCGTGACCAATCATTGGCCAATTGCCAATCATTGACCAATCACAGCATTCTGCAGTCTCTTCAGTCTCTTAATCAAGGCTGCCCAACCCTGTTCCTGATAATCTACCGTCCTGTAGGGTTTAAGTCCAACCCTAACAAAGCACACCAGATTCTACTAATTAGCAGCTCAGTGTAGATCTCTAGCTGTTGAATGAGGTGTGCTTTGTTAGGGTTGGAGTAATAACCTATAGGACGGTAGATTATCAGGAACAGGGTAGGGCAGGCCTGCTCTTAACCCTGACGGACATTATTCTCCGCAACTAGGACACTGAAGTAGGGATAGGATGGTCATGACATAACATTTATATGTAGAAAACTGATAGGAGCTCCTCCGATCATAGTGTAAATTGTCGGTACCCAGCCAATCACCATTGGTGTTGTTCCGCTGGTTGTTACCAACCTGTTTTTTAATTGGTGGAGCTCCTCTCCATTTTCTATGTATTATTTGGGGCTGCAGCTTTCCTATCACTGCTTTATTATATACAGTGTTCCTGCCCCTCAGACTCAGACCGACATGCGTCACGCAGCGCTGCGGAGACCTTGCGTGTGCGCCAGGCGAGACACTGAACCACAGGGGTGCGTGCGTGCGCCTGCGCGTGTGCACTCACCCCTGGGCCCCCGCACGTTTAAGGGGCGTTCGTTAGAGGTTCAGTGGCCCTTGGACCGCTGCCCTCTCCGCGGGGGAGTGCGAATCGGAGGAGAGGGGCCAGCGCCTGGCTGCTGAGAGTTATGAGGATGTTCTTCTGTCTTCTTTAAAGCTGTAGAAACGCCAGCTAGCCCTCGATCATGGACTTCGGCCGCACGGTGGAGGCAGATTACAGTCACCCCCCCGCAGTGTGAAATAGACCCGTCTGCTTCAGAAATGTCATAACGTGATGAGACAGCACCTTTTAACAAAACGGGTGACACTGAGAACTCAGCGTGGCCACCGATGTTATGGTGACCTTGGAAAAACACGCGATTCGTGGAAAGTTTGTGGTAATTATTAAGACTTGCGGCTCCTGGAGGGCTAAAGGGTTGTTATTTAAAAAAAACTTGATAAATTTTTTTAATATACTGTCGTTCACTGCTACTAAAATTTTAACCTGATAAACAGACATAGGTAGGGAAATGTGGAAAAAAAGAAACCTCCCCTTTGAGGTGTATATTCTGCCTAAGAATACTACAGAACCTGGAGGTCAGGCTTATCTAGCGGCTGTCCTGGCGAAAAGCGGGGAGGTGGGGGCTTTTACAAGGTAGGTGAGGCTCTCAATCGCAGACGGAGGCTTCCGTGGACTTACAGAGAACGGAGTAGGCTTGCAGAGAAGTCGCTGAACGGAGAGAGAGAGAGAGAGAGAGAGAGAGGAAGAGAGGGAGGAAGAGAGGGAGGGAGGGAGAGAGGAAGAGAGGGAGGGGGAAGGGGGGAGGGGGGAGGGAGGGAGAGAGGAAGAGAGGGAGGGAGGGAGAGAGGGAGGGAGAGAGGAAGAGAGGGAGGGGGAGGGAGAGAGGAAGAGAGGGAGGGGGAGGGAGAGAGGAGGGAGGGAGAGAGGGAGAGAGAGGGGGAGGGGGGAGGGAGAGAGGGAGGGATGGAAGGAGGAAGAGGGGAGGGAGGGAGAGAGAGAGAGAGGGAGGGAGGGAGAGGGGAGGGAGGGAGAGAGGAAGAGAGGGAGGGAGGGAGAGGGGAAGAGAGAGAGGGAGGGAGAGAGAGAGGGAGGGGGGAGGGAGAGAGGAATAGAGGGAGAGAGGGAGGGGGAGGGAGGGAGGGGGGAGGGAGGGAGAGAGGAAGAGAGGAAGAGAGGGAGGGAGGGAGAGGGGAAGAGAGGGAGGGAGGGAGGGGTCACCGGCGTTCTGATAGCAGTGTTCACCGTTATCTCTTCTGGTGCAGGGAGGTCCCCGTAGGGCCGCTTGTCTAAGTGACCGACCCGCCGTAATTACCCTTCTCACGGGGTCCACATTATCTCTGTCCACAGGCTACGCAAAGCTCTGAGAGCAATATATATATATATATATATATATATTTTAATGGGGTTACAGTAGTGAATGGCACTTGAGACCAGCTGGAATTTCTTCGGAAGGACTCTCTATCCGTCTCTCTATCCCTCTATCTCTGTTTTGCCTCTCTTTTCTCCCCACTCACTCTTCCCTTCCACCACCAACTCTTTCTCTCTCCGTTTCTCCTCCTCTTTCTCTCTCTTTATTTTTGTGCATAT
Organism: Anguilla pacifica; assembly: GCA_039654925.1. NCBI lineage: Eukaryota > Metazoa > Chordata > Actinopteri > Anguilliformes > Anguillidae > Anguilla > Anguilla pacifica. Next base: position 64,055,465 of record CM077285.1, on the reverse strand, counting down.
TTTTTGGTGCTGAGACATGGGTGAAGTCTACCCATATTGAAAGTTGGTCTGTTTCAGTTCTACTCTGAAAAGAGAGGCTTCTGTGTTTTGTGTGATCATTTGATTTTTTTTCTGAAGTGTGGTTTTGATCCTATCAAAAAGGTCTTTGCTGATATATCTGATTGGATTGGCTATCAGCTATGTATCTGATTGGTTATACTTCAAGAAGCATTTTAGTCAAATTTTAGTATTTTAAACTTGTATGAATGTATGTTGAACAGGGACTTTATTGCGTAATGTTTTTTAAGCGTAGAGAATGGCAAGCAGCCTCTGTTGCCACCCACCATTTTCCTTCAGGAAATGTGTCTGTTCTTTGTGGTGTTTGGATTTGATGAGTGCTTGTTTACAGGGGTCTCAACGGGGATTTATTCAGAACTTGAGTGGTGACATCATGAGAGCTGTTGACCATTGTAAAAAAAAGAAAAAGAAAAAACATTGGAATGAACAGGAATAAATAGTGAGGGCATTCTGTGCCAACTTACCTTTTTTTTTTTTTTTTTTGGCATGACCCTCTCAGGTTTTGACAGAAAAATTCACCAGGGGTTTGTACTTTTCCGTTGTTCAGAATTTTTTTTATGCTGTTCTAAAAAATTTTTAAATAATTTAATTTTACCTTTGACATTTGGCCTGTCACGTGGCTGAGTTTGAGCTGAATGGCCCCATTATTGGCGAGCATAATTTTGTTAGACTGCTTCGCGCAACACATTCCATGATGCGTGGGTGTTTGTGCCTGTGTCTGGCATTGTCATCAGTGAATCACTGCTAACAATGTGTTACTCAGACAAAGCAGAGTATGAAGATTCACATGCCCTGCTCGTGGGAGGAATCAATTTCTTTCTTATCCATTTATTGATCCAGTTATTGACAAGATCATATGTTAGTTTATTTATTTATTTATTTTGTTTAGTGCAGGACGACTTCGTTGAGATCACAATCTCTTTGCCTGGGGGGACCTGATATAAAACACAGGTTACAAAGACCATTGACAATACAAATGATCAGAAAAGCAAAGATCAGAACAACTATGGTTGTGGTTGTTATTCAGAGGTTAAAAGCAGGAGTGTACTTCTTACATTTAAAATCAACAACTGGAATTAGGATCCAGAAATGTACTATGTGTGCCAGCCTCATTGTGTTGAGAGTTGAGAGAGAGAGAGAGAGAGAGAAAGCGAGAGAGAAAGCGAGTGCGTGCGTGTGTGTGTGTGTGTGTGTGTGTGTGTGTGTGTGTGTGTGTGCGCGTGCGTGAGTGTGCGTGAGTGAGTGTGTGTGTGAGTGAGCGTGTGGGGGTTTGTTCAGATACACAGCTTCAGTCAGCTGTCTGTGAAGAGCAAAGCACTCATTTGGACTGCTGCAAAAAAAGATTTCTCCAGAGAATTTAGGCACGGACCTCAGCCAAACGTGTTCTCATAAGAGAATAATTTCTGTCGTAGAGATTTCCTGTATTACTTTCAGCTGCCAGATGCACTAATCTCACCGATAGGGTCAAGAGAGGCCCCTCACTGCCAGACTCTGATTCAGTTAGTGTCTGCCTGGGGTCAAAGGTCACTGTAGTCATTAACCTGTGGGGTCTGGGAGGGATGGTTCCTATTGAGTGGGACACACTTAACGGGCCACTGTCCTGAAAACGGGCTCCCAGGGTTGAATGACTGCCTTCGAAAGAGGAAACGATACACTAAATATGCGACAAGCTGAAAAGGGTGAGGCTCAGCGGCCTTAGTCCTCAAACGACAAACTGGATCTGCCTTAGGGACAGAGAGTCAGACGGGGTGGATGTGAGAGGGTCCCGTGTACCAGCAAGGTGGAGGGGATGGAGAGATTGAAGAAGCGTCTTTTGTTTTCTCCTTTATGGCCTGATGATTTAGGTTCTGCCTGTTTAAGTGCTGGCCGGCGGTCAGGAATCTGTTTCGGAGCAAATTGGAGCCGTAACTCTCCGGCCCTCCACACGGCGCTCCGCTCAGACCCTTCATTCCCTTTCCGTCTGCATTCTTGCCATTTAAGGTGGAACTGATGAGTCTCCCACACTGTGAGAGAGTGAGGGGGGGAGTTCCGTTCCTCCTTAACAACGCTCCTCATTTTTTTTTTTTTTTTTTTTTTTTTGTATGCAGTGCTAATCCCCGGCAGGTCTAGTGACTGTGTGAGAAGATATCTACCAGTCTGCTATGCCCGACGGGAAGCGCTTCCTGTGTGCATTTCCCCGTCACGTAATGGCTTATGCACGCACCTAAAAAGCTGTCCACGCTCCCGGTTACATAGTGCGAACAGCCGGCCCGGCCAGCAGCGGTCAGCTAAGGCTGCTCCCCAGGCTCTGGCCCTGAGGCTGGAGAAGCCCAGCTGACAGCAGCTGGTCTGCTGGAGCTCCACAGGCAAGAGGAACCTGCAGGTGTTCCACCCTTTCTTTTCTCTCCCTTTATCTAGTGTTGCGTTTGCGCACACACGGATTAAGGACAGCCCTCATTTTGACGGTGTTTACAAGGTATCTGGCTGCACTTGGATCGGCTGTTCCCCTTGGTATGTGCAGAAATTGCAGTGGAACCTTGTGTCTGTGGTTTGTCTGCGAGAGAGCTGTCTTCTCTAATGTGGAGGAATGTGGCATTGTTCACTACTGCCACCTCCTGTTCTGAAGAAGTACTACAGTGCCCTGTGAGGGAGCTTCACACCAGTGACAGTATTATTTATTAATTAATTTTTTACAGAAAACAGAAGTGGCAAGCATTAATAAACCAAGTAAATTTAGTCCTTTGTCTAAAATCCTGTCTCAGCCCTGTCACCTTTAGTGCAGTTTTTCATCCTCATGACCACAGACTGTAGATAGCAGCAATATTAAACGAGGCCTTTTAATCTAACACAGAAACTCACTTATTGTGACCCGAGAAAGCTATTAGCAGGACATTCTTAAAAAAGAACAGCCAGAAACTATCGCAGCAAAAGGATTCTGTGTTCTTGTGAGTGCATCTCATAAATGGATGATTAAGTTAGATGTGATTTTGGTTGGTGCCAGTACAAGAAATGCTACATGCCAAAATAATGCATATACCAGTCCTGCTACGCTACCATTCTAGATATTAGACGTATAAGTGAACGCATGCAACATTTGAGCAACAATAAGCATTTGCTTTGGTGTTAAAAATCCAGTCATGCTTCATGTTAAGTCTACCCATCTATCCATCCACCTCATTGATTTTGAACAACTGACTGCCTGGTTTGAAAGTTGACAGTTTAACCATGTTGGTCATGGGGGGTTGCTCATGCCCAGATCTGGCCAGAGGAGGACCCCCCCCCCCCCCCCCTTTTTTTTTTTTTTTTGGAATTTCCATCCCTCTCAACTTTTCTTCTTATTTGCCACCTATGAATTGCCACAGCCAACTTTGGTTTGCTTTTCAGGGGCAATTTGGGGTATGATGTAATGTACGCTGTGGCATGTGAAATGCGCTATACAAATAAATTTGTTTTGATATGCACACTTGCAATTGGACTTAGGAATAGGGTACAGGGCAAGGTTTAAAGGGTTATTCCAAAAATGTGCACAATGACTTGATAGTGCTATCATTTTCACAATGCGGCTGCCACAGCTTTGACTGTATGATCGTGTATCACATGCAAAGTCACTAGTTAGTTAAAGCAGAGGTTTTCAACCATTTTTGATCCAGGGGCACCTAATTTGCAAATCCATAGTCATTGCTTATCAAGCCTGGCCAGGTACTCACTACAGTAACTTCAGAAACCCCCAGAGGTCTGCGCCCCCCCCCCCCCCCCCCCCCGTCAAAACACCGAGGAATTCAGAAGTTTTCCACAAGCAATAGAGACGCTTCAGGTCCACCCTCTTTGATCACAGCCAGGGTATGGTATCCTGGGAGCCATGGGGAGTTTCAGTCTCCTCCTGCTGGGAAGCGAAGCGGTTACTGAGCGCGCTCAGTTGCGAGCGCACAAACCCCGCGCAGAAGTCTCCGCTCCCTGCCGTTGTTGGAAAGATACTGACTCTTAAAAAGCGGTTGTGGAGGGTTGGGGGGGGGGGGCGGCTCTAGCCGATTCTCGTTTAGAAATGCTCTCGAATGCAGGTCGCGAATTCTTTTCGCCCGTAATTGCCCTGGTTAAACAAGAAGTGTCGTTACTGCGCGACTGGAACAAGGACGAGGCCACGGTCAACGAGCTGTTGAGACAGGAGCGCAAATTAGAATTCGGTCATGTGCGGAATGTATGCCTAATGTATGTGGATGCACGCGGCTATTAGGCTGTGGCCGTATTCAGAGCACAGACATCCGGATGATGACCTCGCTGGGGTGTTATAAACGACCATACAAGCGACGTGCTCCGACTGCAAACCGCACGGTTCTTTTTTTTTTTACGGAGCTCGTAGCCTACAATATATCTATATCATTGTGCCGACGGCAAGTTGTTTCTTTAAGTCTGGAAGACGGGGGCCGACGCACAAAACGGAACACGAAATAAGGGATCAAGAAGCGGAATGCGGACCTGCGTGAAATCTACACCAATCATAGCCGGCGATTTGGTAATCCCTGTGTCCTGGGATTCTTTGAGCGTCGCCTGCACGTATTGTGATTTTTAAAGCGGTCAGGCTGACCTTAATTGCTGGCGCACTGCAGCGTTGGTGGCATCCTTTGTGGGTCAGTCCAGAATCGCTGTTATTTGCCCTTTTTTAAAAATTCCGAATGCAGGGGCTCAGGGCTGCGTAGGCTAGCGTCCACAAGGGGCAAATATTTTGAGTGCGAATTTGAAAAGAGAATTTGTTACGAAACTGTCTGGCCCAATTTATTAAAAAAAAAAAAAAAACATTGAATGCAGTGTGCTTGCCTGCATGCACTCACATGATTGCGTTTGTTCTTTTATTTGTGAGTGTGTGCACGTGTTCGCAGGTATCTGGGAGTGTGCGTGCGTGAGTGAAAGTCTGTGTGTGTGTGTGTGTGTGTGTGTGCGCGTGTGTGTGTGTGTGTCTGCGTGCGTGCGTGTGTGTGTGTGCGTGCGTGTGTGTGTGTGTGTGTGTTTCAGCCTCCTTATTAAGGCACTAATGTCCTGTTGTTCGCAGGGCACCAGTGACTTCTGTGTGTCCCCAGACAAGTTCCTCATGAACCAGACCAAGGGCTTCATAAGCTCAGGTGAGTGCCCTGAGTGTAAATTCTCATTCCCCACCAGCAGGGGGTGCACATGTTCTACAGGCCCACACCATTAAGAGCAAATGTATCCATTTTCATTTTTGTTAAATGTTCTTTTAATGGATTTGTGCATACGGACATTGCCGCTGCTCTTGACCTGATCGCGCGAGCAGACATCTTACGTTGTTCGGTGCAGCTGAAGCCCCGCCCTCTCTCCCTTCTGCCTTACAGATATCGTGCATTACTACCTGTACTGCAGTCAGAGTCTGCCCAACCCCTTCCAGCAGGTACAGTACTCTGCAGAGCGCTCACTGGCTTCTGTTGCTCGATGTGCCTCTCGCTCTTTCTCTCTCGCTCTCATACTTGCACTCCCTCTCGCTTGCGCTTGCTCTTGCTCTCTCTCTCTCTCTCTCTCTCTCTCTCTCAGAGCAGGGTTTTTAGGTCAGGCCAGAGAGAGAGAAAATGAAATATTTGGGTGCACGTTTGGCAGAGCAGCCCAGATCACATCACGCTGCACTTCAGCACACGCCCCTCAGGATCAGATCAGTGGTGCGGAAAGCCTGAGCGACCAAGCGCTAACCGCCACGATAACGTCTCTGCTTCTGCCTCCACACACCACCCTCCACATAACCCTCCACACACCGCCACCACCCTCCACATAACCCTCCACACACCACCCTCCACATAACCCTCCACACACCACACACCACCCTCCACATAACCCTCCACACACCACACACCACCCTCCACATAACCCTCCACATACCACACACCACCCTCCACATAACCCTCCACACACCACCACCACCCTCCACATAACCCTCCACACACCACCACCACCCTCCACATAACCCTCCACACACCACCACCACCCTCCACATAACCCTCCACACACCACACACCGCCCTCCACATAACCCTCCACACACCACCACCACCCTCCACATAACCCTCCACACGCCACCACCACCCTCCACATAACCCTCCACACACCACCACCACCCTCCACATAACCCTCCACACACCACCACCACCCTCCACATAACCCTCCACACGCCACCACCACCCTCCACATAACCCTCCACACACCACCACCACCCTCCACATAACCCTCCACATACCACCACCACCCTCCACATAACCCTCCACACACCACACACCGCCCTCCACATAACCCTCCACACACCACCACCACCCTCCACATAACCCTCCACACACCACCACCACCCTCCACATAACCCTCCACACACCACCATCACCCTCCACATAACCCTCCACACACCACACACCACCCTCCACATAACCCTCCACACACCACACACCACCCTCCACATAACCCTCCACACACCACCACCACCCTCCACATAACCCTCCACACACCACCACCACCCTCCACATAACCCTCCACACACCACCACCACCCTCCACATAACCCTCCACACACCACCACCACCCTCCACATAACCCTCCACATACCACACACCACCCTCCACATAACCCTCCACACACCACCATCACCCTCCACATAACCCTCCACACACCACCACCACCCTCCACATAACCCTCCCCACACCACCACCACCCTCCACATAACCCTCCACACACCACCACCACCCTCCACATAACCCTCCACACACCACCACCACCCTCCACATAACCCTCCACACACCACCATCACCCTCCACATAACCCTCCACACACCACCACCACCCTCCACATAACCCTCCACACACCACACACCACCCTCCACATAACCGTCCACATACCACCACCACCACCAGTCCTAAAATAACCCTCCACACACCGCCACCACCCTCCACATAACCCTCCACACACCACACACCACCCTCCACATAACCCTCCACACACCACCACCACCCTCCACATAACCCTCCACACACCACCACCACCCTCCACATAACCCTCCACATACCACCACCACCACCAGTCCTAAAATAACCCTCCACACACCGCCACCACCAGTCCTAAAATAACCCCCCCCCCCAGCAACAGCACCAGTCTGAAAGTAACCCCCCCCCCACCCCACCACCAAACTGAAAATGCCCCCCTCTCTCCACTGAGAGCTCTCTTTGTTCAGCTTCCTGTGGTCACATCTCATTTAGGTTCTTTTCTTAAATATAGAAATTCCTTAGCCAGAAAGGTCTTGCAGAGGACACAGAAGGTAAACTAGCTTTCAGAAAATACAGGCGAATACCAGGGCTGCTCAAGCCAATTGAATGTAAAAATGAATTGATATTCACTTCATTAAATTGAAAAGTTAAAAAATTGAAGCCAACATTTTTCTTTTCTTACAACCCTGGTGCTTGGCCCCTCCCCCTTATGGTGAGCTGTAGGCGGGGCCTGTCTGTACCATGAGGTGGGGGGGGGGGGGGGGGTGGCCTGGCTGGCGTGGATGCTATAAATCTGACAGTCTGATGGTCTAACAAAACCTATTGGTCTTGCGCTTCTTTAAACCTAGTACATTTCTAATTAATAAATGCTCTTTTTCTGAGATCGGTTACATAACTAGCTTTTCAAAGTCAAATACTGCGTTCATTGAACTGAGCAGTAATAGAGATGACTGGGTCCTGGTCGGTATAGAGGCCAGACTGATCATCTCTCATTCTCTCTCTGCCTCCCTTCCCTCTTTTTTGTTTTGCACGCTGGCAGATTGAACACACCAATGCTCTCCTCAGACTGTGTGTTAGCTGCTCTATTAGCAAATCGTCTCATTCTTAGGGTCAACACTGTTAACAAGACGATGAATTATAGCCTAATCTTTTGATCAGCAGGAATCGGCTCATTATTATTCAATTATATTGTGTCTTAGTGAGTGCAGAGACTGCCTCATATTTTTGTATTCACCTTCCCTCTGCACCCTGGCTGTTGGGTTGTATCCCAGAGTGCCTGGGTAGCCATCCCAAAAAAAATTCCAAAACATGTCTGTGGTGCTTGAGTTTCCCCCTTGGCCTCCCTCAATAATTTCCAAGTCCAAGTTTGAGAATGGAGCCTGGCTCCCTCTGCTGGTAAAAGGCAAAATGACATATCTCTCTCCATGTGCAGTGCCACAGATTCTTTAGGCTACACCAGATGTTCAGCTTCTCTTCTTCCTAACAACCTCTTTTCAAAAAATCAGATTCAGTTTTTTTTTTTTTTGAACAGGCACGCCCTAGGGAGAGAACATGGTATTTGTCCTTGGGCGTGCCTCGCAAATATTTAAATATTTAAAAGCTATGCATGCTTCTTTTACCTCCGCTTTCTTATTTCTGATGAGTGCGGTTTGTTTGGCGTGAGAGCGCGAAGCTGGCCGTCTGGTTGTAGAGTCTGTGAGTCACGTGATGTCCCCTGCCTTGCTTCCACAGTCCCTCACCATATTCCAGAGGTCTCTGACCACCATGCAGATACAGATCCAGGGCCTGCTGCAGTTCGCTGTGCCCTTGTTCCCCACTGCTGAGGTGAGTGTCCTACTGTTGGGTGGGGGGGGGGGGGGGTGGTCGTTGTGTTTGTCTGTGCGTGTGTGTGTGTGTGTGCGTGTGTGTGTGTGTGCTTGCATGTGCGTGTGTGTGTGTGTGTGTGTGTGTGTGTGTGTGTGTTTGCTATAATGGACGTAGACTGGCAGTAGGAGGGTAATATATGTGCTGTGCATAATTGCTCATGTTTAATCCTATGTGTGAATGATTTCAGAGGGATCTGCTGAGTATTCAGAACCTGCTCAACTCCTCGGAGGCCAGCTTGCACCAGCTGACTGCCCTGCTGGACTGCCGCAGCTTGCACAAGGTACCGCATTTCCCATCATTCCCTAGTCCCCCCCCATCCTACCAGTGTACGGTACTGTCTTCCCCTCACACGCTGCAGTGTCCCGCCCCCCACCCTGCCTGCCCTCAGAATTCGGCTGATACACAGACAGTGGCTTTGCCCTCTTTCTCCAGCCAGAGCAGTAGCCATGGCAACTGAGGTCAAAGACCTGAGTCCTGTCAGTCCTGTGTGTGTGTGTGTGTGTGTGTGTGTGTTTTTGTGATTCTGCAGGACTACCTGGATGCTCTGATAGGTGTGTGTGTGTGTGTGTGTGTTACAGGACTACCTGGACACTGATAGGTGTGTGTGTGTGTGTGTGTGTGTTACAGGACTACCTGGATGCTCTGATAGGTGTGTGTGTGTGTGTTACAGGACTACCTGGACGCTCTGATAGGGGTGTGTGTGTGTGTGTGTGTGTGTGTGTGTTAAAGGACTACCTGGATGCTCTGATAGGTGTGTGTGTGTGTGTTACAGGACTACCTGGATGCTCTGATAGGTGTGTGTGTGTGTGTTACAGAACTACCTGGACGCTCTGATAAGGGTGTGTGTGTGTGTGTGTGTGTGTGTGTGTGTTACAGGACTACCTGGACGCTCTGATAAGGGTGTGTGTGTGTGTGTGTGTGTGTGTGTGTTACAGGACTACGTGGACGCTCTGATAAGGGTGTGTGTGTGTGTGTGTGTGTGTGTGTGTTACAGGACTACCTGGATGCTCTGATAGGTGTGTGTGTGTGTGTGTGTTACAGGACTACCTGGACGCTCTGATAGGGGTGTGTGTGTGTGTGTGTGTGTTACAGGACTACCTGGACGCTCTGATAAGGGTGTGTGTGTGTGTGTGTGTTACAGGACTACCTGGACGCTCTGATAGGTGTGTGTGTGTGTGTGTGTGTGTTACAGGACTACCTGGACGCTCTGATAGGTGTGTATGTGTGTGTGTGTGTGTGTGTGTGTGTTACAGGACTACCTGGACGCTCTGATAGGTGTGTGTGTGTGTGTGTGTGTGTGTGTGTGTGTGTGGTACAGGACTACCTGGACGCTCTGATAAGGGTGTGTGTGTGTGTGTGTGTGTGTTACAGGACTACCTGGACGCTCTGATAGGGGTGTGCTATGACGGGGTGGAGGGGCTGCTGTACCTGTGCCTGTTCTCCCTGCTGGCAGCCTGCGCTTTCTGCACCATGCTCTGCGCCACATCCCGGGCCTGGAGGCACATCGCCAGCAGGTGAGCGCCTCCCCGAAACCGGCCCCGCGCGGCCCTGCGTCCCCATGGTAACACCCCGCCCCACGCTAACCCACTCCTGTGTCCCCATGGTAACACCCCACCTTGCCCCACAGGGAGCGGGACTACGACGACATCGACGAGGAGGACCCCTTCAACCCCCAGGCCCGGCGCATCGCTGCCCACAACCCCAGCCGGGCCAACATGCACAGCTTCTGCAGCTACAGCAGCAGCCTGGGCAGCCAGACCAGCCTGCACCCCCCAGCACAGGCCGTCTCCAACGCCCCCGTCTCAGAGTACATGTGAGTGAGTGTGTGTGTGTGTGTGTGTGTGAGTATGAGTGTGTATATGTGCACGTGTGTGTGTGTGTGTGTGTGTGAGTGTGTCTAGGTGTGTGTATGTGTGTGTGTGTGTGTGTGTGTGTGTGTCTAGGTGTGTGTGTGTGTGTGTGTGTGTGTGTGTGTGTGTGTCTAGGTGTGTGTGTGTGTATGTGTGTGTGTCTTTGGGTTTGTGTTTCTGCTCCTGTTATAACCCCCCCCCCCCCCTTCTCTCTTTATCCCTCAGGAACCAGTCTGTTCTTTTCGGGGGGAACCCTCGCTATGAGAACGTGCCGCTCATCGGGAGAGGCTCTCCTCCACCCTCGGTGCGTTGGGCCCCGGAAGCCAAGTCCTTCTTGTGACGTCGCTGTCACCCCCTCCTGCCTCCACTGCAGCAGTCACAGTTACAGGGGAATATAGCTCATTCTAATCTCACAGTTACAGGGGCATATAGCTCATTCTAATCTCACAGTTACTGGGCCATAGGTCATTTTAAACTCACAGTTACAGGGGCATATAGCTCATTCTAATCTCACAGTTACAGGGGCATATAGCTCATTCTAATCTCACAGTTACAGGGGCATATAGCTCATTCTAATCTCACAGTTACAGGGGCATATAGCTCATTCTAATCTCACAGTTACAGGGGAATATAGCTCATTCTAATCTCACAGTTACTGGGCCATAGGTCATTTTAAACTCACAGTTACAGGGGCACATAGCTCATTCTAATCTCATAGTCACAGGGGCATATAGCTCATTCTAATCTCACAGTTACTGGGCCATAGGTCATTTTAAACTCACAGTTACAGGGGCATATAGCTCATTCTAATCTCACAGTTACAGGGGCATATAGCTCATTCTAATCTCACAGTTACAGGGGCATATAGCTCATTCTAATCTCACAGTTACTGGGCCATAGGTCATTTTAAACTCACAGTTACAGGGGCATATAGCTCATTCTAATCTCACAGTTACTGGGACATAGGTCATTTTAAACTCACAGTTACAGGGGCATATAGCTCATTCTAATCTCACAGTTACTGGGCCATAGGTCATTTTAAACTCACAGTTACAGGGGCATATAGCTCATTCTAATCTCACAGTTACTGGGCCATAGGTCATTTTAAACTCACAGTTACTGGGCCATAGGTCATTTTAAACTCAGTTACAGGGACATGTAGCTCATCTTAAACTCACAGTTACAGGGGCTGAGTTCAGTTTAAACTCACAGTTACTGTGCCATAGGTCATTTTAAACTCACAGTTACAGGGGCATATAGCTCATTCTAATCTCACAGTTACAGGGGCATAGGTCATTTTAAACTCACAGTTACTGGACCATAGGTCATTTTAAACTCAGTTACAGGGACATGTAGCTCATCTTAAACTCACAGTTACAGGGGCTGAGTTCAGTTTAAACTCACAGTTACTGGGGCATGTAGCTCATTCTAATCTCACAGTTACTGGGGCATGTAGCTCATTCTAATCTCACAGTTACAGGGGCATGTAGCTCATTCTAATCTCACAGTTACTGGGGCATGTAGCTCATTCTAATCTCACAGTTACAGGGGCATGTAGCTCATTCTAATCTCACAGTTATTGGGCCATAGGTCATTTTAAACTCAGTTACAGGGACATGTAGCTCATTTTAATCTCACAGTTACAGGGGCATATAGCTCATTTTAAACTCACAGTTACTGTGCCATAGGTCATCTTAAACTCACAGTTACAGGGGCTGAGTTCAGTTTAAACTCACAGTTACAGGGGCATATAGCTCATTCTAATCTCACAGTTACTGGGCCATAGGTCATTTTAAACTCACAGTTACAGGGGCATATAGCTCATTCTAATCTCACAGTTACTGGGCCATAGGTCATTTTAAACTCACAGTTACAGGGGCATATAGCTCATTCTAATCTCACAGTTACTGGGCCATAGGTCATTTTAAACTCACAGTTACTGGGCCATAGGTCATTTTAAACTCAGTTACAGGGACATGTAGCTCATCTTAAACTCACAGTTACAGGGGCTGAGTTCAGTTTAAACTCACAGTTACTGTGCCATAGGTCATTTTAAACTCACAGTTACAGGGGCATATAGCTCATTCTAATCTCACAGTTACAGGGGCATAGGTCATTTTAAACTCACAGTTACTGGGCCATAGGTCATTTTAAACTCAGTTACATGGACATGTAGCTCATCTTAAACTCACAGTTACAGGGGCTGAGTTCAGTTTAAACTCACAGTTACTGGGGCATGTAGCTCATTCTAATCTAACAGTTACAGGGGCATGTAGCTCATTCTAATCTCACAGTTACAGGGGAATATAGCTCATTCTAATCTCACAGTTACAGGGGCATGTAGCTCATCTTAAACTCACAGTGACTGGGGCTGAGTTCAGTTTAAACTCACAGTTACTGAGGCTCAGCTAATTTTAGACTCACACTTACAGGGGATTAGCTCGCTTAAAATTTAGCTGCTCTGCCCACTGACCTGTTTACCTTGTTTGTACCAGGAGTGCGCAGCTCCAGTGCTGGACGGCCACAGTATCTGCAGGTTTTTGTGGTTTTCATTCAGTCTGCAGGCAATGTAGGCCTTGAAAATCAGGTGCGTGGACCCTTTAGCCAGCTAATGACTTAAATGACTTAAATTAAGCACTTAAGTGCTGAACCACGCCAAAGACCAACAGACACACCGGCCCTCCGGGATTGTAGTTCTGCAATCCAGGTTCATACAGAGTTTCTAATATCACAGAGTATCTCATTTACTGTGTATGAACACTTAAGAGCCCACTGTCTTCTCTGTTTAATGTGTGAGGGAGAGGAGGCAGCCCCCCTGCTGATTACAGACGGTACTGCACTTGCCGTTTCTCGGAGCAGAGCTGACCTTTACTTCGCTGGCATTTAGAACAAGCTCTTATCCAAAGCGACTTACAGTGCCGTCTCGTGGTGTACAATGACCTCCTGGTGAACTGTCTGTAGCCCCCTCTTTTCTTCCTGGTTTGTTCTCTGCGGTTAATGCTGTTGTTTGTGCCGTGGCTCCATTTTGGCTCTATCTGAATTAGCCTCCGTTTTCCGGCTCCTGCATGCGTTTGGCCAAAAAGGCCCCCGTTGCGTTCCCAACTGGGACTGTGTCTGGAAGCCCTGAAGAAGATAGAAACGTAGAAACGTGTACACGGATAACAGAAAAAAAAAGAACATAAATGACGCAATCGATCAAGATGGCCGTCCTGGACCATAGCCATGATTTAGCTGGGTCTCCCCTCTGAAAGCAGCATTTTCTAAGTTCAGTGCCAACTTGACATTGACCCCACTCCTTCCAGGAGTATAGCTTCTCACAAACCCCCCCCCCCCACCATATTACTGAAACAGCCCATGGTTGAGCCTGATTGCAATTTTGACGGTTCACTGCGTCTGATGTCATTTGGCAGGGGAAAGAACCGTTTTATGAAGCGCATTTAAATTTTATCTGAGCTTTAAAATGAGCTTTACTCCGCCACTCATGTATCCTACAGCCTGAAGATTTCCTTTCATCCGTGGGGCTTACAGGAGGAATTACAGTACGGCTGTTCTCCAGATTTTAGTCTTTCTGCAACAGGATTCAAATTGGGGAGAAATATTTGGACCAATATTTGTATTCTTCTGCCGTCTGAAAGCCCCGGCATGTGTGTTGTATGGATTACAGTAAACTGTGTTTACATCAGTTATTCTCTGTCATTTTTGGAAAGTAATTTGAGAAACCGTACCACATAACATATATATAAAACAACTTTTTCAGGCAACAAAAAGGGTTTTTTGTGGTGCTAGGGTACTTGGTTGTATCAAGAGAAATAGAACAATTTATTTTAAAAAAGAATTTCAGGATTTCTACATGAAGGTAGAAATGAATGGAGACCAATTCGCTAAAACGTACTGAAGGTGACCCTCCAATAAATGAAGATTTAGATATACATTTTAGGTTTGCTGTAATGTATTTTGATATCTAAATAACATATTTTCTAAATGAATTTGAGACTTCTATAAACATATCAGTTTTATATTCTATATTAATTTTATAATAATAATTTAAAGATTGGAAAAAAAAATCTGTTGGGATCCTATTGCTGTGTTGTTCAGCACCATGTGTATAATTTTATCAGCCATTTAAAGGCCTGGAAAAACTGATCTCAGTTTCACAACTTCCTGGACTGGAGCTGGCCACTTCCTGTCCTCCTAGGACTTATGCCCTCTCCTCTCTCTTTTAATAGATAGGGCTTTTATTCTGGAGGAAATTACAGTGAGTCTTCTCCTCTCAACAGATTCCATCCCCTTCCTGAAACTGCTTTCTATTTTTCAGCTAATAGCTTTTATTTTGTTTTTGTTTTTTTGTTCGTTTGTTTCTATGTTGTTTATCTGTGTGTATGTTTGTGTATCTGTGCGTGTGTGTGTTTTTTAATCAACTTTTCTTTTGGAGCTATACTCTCAGCCATTTAGAAACAGAGTAAGTTTTTCTCTCTCTTTCTCTTTCCCTTCATTCATCCCTCTTTTAACCTTCTTCCTTCCTCAATTCCACTCCTGTCTGTTTATTTCACTCTTAAATTTTTTAGGGTGGGGGGCAGCCCCCAGCCATCATACTGCATTGCGCTTACACCCCTCCTCCTTTCCTTTCCTTGCATGGTTTTCACACAATTGCTGCTCACTTCCTTTTTTTTCTCAGTCATTGTCGATAAGTAAATATAGATTTATTTATTTGTTTATTTGGGTTGGATACTTTCAGAAAGATCTTTTTAAAGAAACCTACGTACATCCCAGCCGATCTGTTGCAGGTGCTCTCGTCCAAAAGCGCGTTGGAATAAAGAGGCTGAAAAAGAAGGCCGCACGCTGCTTTAATCCTCTTCTGCAGCCATCTTCTCTGATGAAGGCCCCTGGGGCTGAAACGTTGCGCTGAGAGTTAAATCAATGGGAGCGGTGGAACCAGTGTGCGGCGTTCTCTTCAGCCTGTTTATTGGATGCTTTTAAGATTGGGGGTGGGGGTGGGGGGTGGGGAGGCGGTGGGGGGGGGGTGGAAATGTGCCCTTACATGTGTCCTCCAGGGCAGGACATGGCGACGCCTGAAGTTTTTTTTGACACCCGCTGCAGTCCATGTGCATGAGCAATGTGGCCTCTCGGCATAATTCTATAGTTTGAACTGCCATGTGATCGATGTTTGAGGTCAAACTCTCCATGAGTTGCACTATAGAATTCGAGGTCTGTGACGTCCTGCCTGAAGGTTTAGGGTTGATGGAGTGTTTCAGTGTGCCCTCTGGTGTTTGCGGCCCGGACTGAACTTAGCGCCCCCTTGTGAGATGTGCGTGACACTGCTTGCTTTACTTGGTTTGGATGCATTATCCTCTCTCCTGCCACCAGCCCTTTCCTTGTTCTTTGACTGTGGCGTAGGCCCCACTCCCTTTTTAAGGAACGGTCCACTTCTGTCCTGCCGGAGTTCCCCCTCATTTGTCAGTTAATGCATCATGTGGCCCAGATTTGTCCTGTTTTCCTGTGGTGAGCTTGTGTGAATGTGTGTGTGTGTTCATGTGTGTGTGTGTGAGCGTGTGTGAATGTGTGTGTGTGTGCGCGTGCGCGTGTTTGTTCGTGTGTGTGTGTGTTGTGTGTGTGTGTGTGTGTGTGAGTGTGAGTGTATGCGTGTGCAAGTAATCACCTGTTTTTCCCATCTCTCTTCTAGTACTCTCCCAGCATGAGAGCCACCTACCTGTCTATGACTGAGGACCAGATCAGACACTTCGGGAATGATTTCCAGGCATAGACGTCCTCCTCTTCCTCCACCTCCTCCTCTCCCTTCCCCCACCCCGCCCCTCCATCCCAGAGGAGCGACACAAGCAGCCTCCTTCAGCACGCGTCACGAACCGTGACCCCTGACCCCGACCTCCCTTTGACCTCCAGTTTCAGTGGGGAAGCAGGGGGTGGGGGGGGGTTTCCCCCGGCGAAATACCCCAGAGTGGCGCGTTCAGTCGCGGCCCCCCCCCACCCTCAAATCGGGGAGGTCCCCCAACAGTCCAGAGGGTGTAAGGTTCTCAGCCTTCAGTCTTCACCAAGTCAAGCTGACCATTCAAACAGCAGTCACAGCAAACTTTATGTAAACCTGTGTCCCTCGTTTTTAAAGGGTTCATGAACATGACAGTAGTAGTGCTGTAATAGGTCATCCTAACAGATTAGGTAGAAATTTAATAAGTCTTCCTGAGAGTAGAATGCTCAGGAAAAACTGTTTTGTTTTTGTTTTGTTTTGTTTTGTTTTTTTGTTGTCCTTGTTTTCACAGACAGGTAACAGTGTGTCAGCTTAGTGGAATGAAATTGGATTTTTGCCCGCACCTAGTAGCTAACATTTTACTCAAGCCAAAACATTCTGTAATACAACAAAAAAAAAAACTCTCAAGAACACTGGAGCCTTGAACCATTTTTACTGCCTTTAATCGTGTATGCAGTGACTTCCCTGTCTGTTGGTAGTGAAACATTGTTAAAGCCTTTTAGGTTCTTGACTATTAATAACACTTGTGTTATGTCATGGAAAATTTTTGATTTGTGATGGTGTCATAAGAACTTTTTTTTTTTTTTTTTTTTATAAAGGAAAACTAACCAACATTTTGTGACTCCTTTAAATAAGTAACTGCTCAGACACTGAAAATTCCTCTTGTGTAAGTGAAACTTCTTTTGAAGCGGTACTTCATGTATGAATCCCGCAAAAGCATGTTGTTTTGTGCCTCTGTGTCCTTGCCCCGCCCCCTTTCTCTCCATCAAACTAACTAGCTCTGTGACTGTTAGAATTTTATACTTTGTATCTTGTCCGTATCCAAAGGTGTTTTTGACTGTTTGGTTGTTCGTTTGTGAGCGTTCGTTTGTTTAGAACTCGGTGGGTTGTTAACACTGGGTGAAGTCGCATTTACAAGCATGGTTGTTCGTTAAAGGCCTCCACCAATAAGGCTAGCACTAGTTCTGGGCACGTGAAGGGAAGGGGAGGGGAGGGGAGGGGAGGGGAGGGGAGAGGGGATAAACCAAGCTGTAAACAGATTAACATGGGGAAGGATGCCAATTACAGTACAGATACTGTACCTCACAGTACTATTATTCCGTTCATCAGCTAGTGGTACCGAACACGCAAGCTGTTAACCAGCATGTAGTATTGCACTGATCAGTAGCTGTACCCGAGTCAAACCACATGTTCACTGCCAGAGTCTCGGCCCTCAGACGACCTGGGGAACGACTAGTGCCGTGCCCTAACACTGTCTTTAAACGGATTAAGCTTGAACTGAACCCCCCTTCAAATCCCTCCGACCACAGCGGCCATACATTTCAGCTCCAGTGCAGCGTTTCCTCTTGTTGAGCCGCAGCTGAATCTCCCTGAAGCACAGAAACGCTGTCCACTGTGTTCCCTTACAGCTGAGGCAGGAGCAAAGCCATTAAAACACCCCAAGAAGTCTTCCAATTCACACCCCACACCAGTCCGCCATTCCAGCGGCGATGGCCTCCTGTGTGTTCACTATTCCAAAGTCTCACTCTGCCGCTGATGAAGTTCAGTGCACTCTGATTCGCTGCCTCGTTATGAATATTCATGCGTAGGGTGGGGTTCCAAGCCAGAAATTCCACAGCTGTAACAGCAGTAATGTCCTGTTCTAGGGTTAATAGGATACTCTGTGTTCCCCTCATTCTGAAAGGCCATTGATTCCCTTTCGAAAATCAGACGCGAGCGTGTGCATTACCGAGACTTTCTGAGCCAGTTTACCTGCTCTTAAAAAAAAATACAAAAAATCTGCTGAGCCCTGCACAGTCTAATTATTTAATGTGATCGACTCATTTTTATTTTTATGGCTCTTGGAAGTTGAAAATTTTGAAAATTCCTAACACTCCTTTTGAAGCTAAAACGATCTCTGTCGTCCCGTCTTGATTCATGTACATAAATTGTATGATAATGACCAGAAGACTAGTTAGTTTATTTTTTACATTTTTTTTTTGTCTTTTTTAAAAAATGTTTTGTTTTCCAATGTGCCAGAAGTGGTTGGAGATCAGCCTATTGATGAGTGAGAACTGGAGCCAGACAGCTGTGACTTTTGTGTTTTCGATCCACCATTTCAAGGGTCACTCCCCCACCCCCAAAAAGAGAAGAGAAAAAAATGTCACCTTGTAGCCCAATTTTGAATACAGCGCTAGCACGTCCCTCTTGCAAGCGAGCTGTGCCTCCTGTGTGGGAACCTGTGGGAAAGACAAGAACAAGACGCCAATCCGGTCTCACGGTGACAGAGATGACTAATATTACGTCTTCCATGGGGGGGGGGGGGGGGGGGGGGGGGGGGGTTAGTGAGCGTGATACCACCCCTGAAATTCTGATTAACAAAAAAAAGAATCATATTCTAAAAATGGTTGATTATGTAGGCATTTTTGTTTTTATTTTGGTTTGTTTTATTTTGTTTCTGTAGTTTGGTTGTCCTGTGCATGTAAGGTTGTTTCAATGTAGCTTGATCTACAGCCCAATGAGAATGGTGCTTGGTTTCTATGTATAATACTGAAGCCCCCATGCAGGGGGGGAATAAATCATGGTAATAAAATACTTTTAAATAGCAGTTTTCTCTGTCTGGTGTTTTTGTTTTTTCTTCGTCCCTTTCCCTCCAATTTGGAATGTCTGATTGTATTCACCAGCCACGCCAGTGCTGTCCAGAGAACCAGTTCAAATTGATAGTGATTAAGTATTCATCGTAATCAATCTGGGAAAGCCAGGCAAGCACGTGCTCACCTCCGAAACACGTGACGTCAAGCCGCTGCTCCTTTTCACACCGCTATCCGCACGCTGAACATGCACAGACCGATGGTACCGACTCATTTCGAGTGCGGCTTTTATCAAGCAGCAGGCTATAGGTTTCCGACTCACCGGCAGAGGTCGCTGATGAGCTTATGAGACGCTTCTCCCAACAGAATCCTATTCAACCTTACTAATTTACTTACATTTTCCCTCTTGCGTCATGTCTTTGTACACAGCCAAGAGGAGAGCCACCGTGTCTGTTGTATTTTGATTTGATTTAACACTTAAATAGATATAATTTAAGTCCCCAATTCGATTTTTTTTTGTTGTTGATCCAAGCACCTTGTTTCCAAGGCCTAAACTGGGAAATGATTGAAAGGAAAACTACAAGAACGTGCAGACACTGCGGTGCACCTTGAGTTTGGTTTGACACCCCTGATTTAGGGTAAATAGCTACGGAGGTAGTGGGGTACAAATCACAACGGCAACTTTTCAAATGATTGGTTTTCTGCTGTATTGCTTCATGTCCGCCCCCACAAAGGGTGATTAAACCGGAGCATGATCTACTTCCGATCAGCCGTGGCCAGGATTGAGCAAGTTGGATATTTATAGTGGTGTGTATAATAAAATAATTGTTAGAAGAGGGGGAACACAACATGGCAGAAATAGTGACATGTTTTGTTAAATTCCAATGTTGTACAGAATGTGTATCCAAACTGACCATGTCTGAACATTTATTGATGCTCACTTGAGAACAGCCTAGAACTCTATGTCCTTTCTGTGTTTCAGAAGACTAATGTATGTCCACTCTAAAGTGGCCTTTGTGTTGGATGGTAGAATAGCCTATTTGATGTCTTGTTATGAGGGAGGCTGTTTGTTAGCAGGGGACGCGATGTTGCTCGGGGACATCGTGCACGAATTGTGCGCATGCTGAATGGTGAAATTTTCCGGAAACTGGCCGGAGATTAAACGTGTAATTATGAATGTTTATTATTGAGAAATACGTAACATACACATGCATAAAACAAGGTCTATGGGCACAAATATGGTTCGTTGTGCACTTATAACAGTTATATCAGTATGCCATTACATTGTGTTTTAGTTTTGTTGATGCCGTGGGGTCACTTCCAAAAAAGACACCGTGTCCAAGAAATCTCTCTTATCCCGCGTAAGAATTTTACGAATTACATATGGGCATAAAAACAGATGACTGCTGGTCTGATTAATTATGACCGCAACAGATGATAGGTGAGGGTTTTTTTTTTTTGGTCAGTGTGCGAAAGTCCCATTACATTTTTGTCAGTAGTTCCCTGTAACCTACGTCATATTCAATGTTTTCCAAGTTCTATGTGTCTTTCAAAAAACTGATATATTCATTGTTTTTTTTTGTTTGTTTGTTTCAAAGGAACGCGTGTCTACTGTAAATAATTTACGGTAAATAGATTGGCCAGCCCCTAGCTTGGTTTTGGTTCCACCGACGAGTTTACCCTGCCGGAGCTGAAAGGGGAGGGGGAGCTGTTGCTATGATACGGTAAACTGTCTGAATGTTTGGGGAAACAGCCCGGTAAGACGACAGAAATACCCGCTTAGTGAATGAATATTAATGTTCATTTGATTATCCATCGCCATCGTGATACATACCTGGTTAGTGGAGTTTCGCAGAATTCTATAATTAAATGAAATCACTCGATTCAATTGTTACGTGGTCCGTACAATCCACTGCTTTCTTTGCTGCGATAACTATGTTGGCTGGCTAGCTTAGTTAACCCATCTTGGGTTGGCTACCATTTAACTAGCACAGTCAGATGTAACTTGTATGCAAAGTTAAATGTAGGATGCACACAAATGTTTCTTCCACTCAAAACATACGTTTTTCCCCTGACGTTTATCGCGCCTCCAATAAGTTTAATTGCTAAGTCTGGTTAAGGTTTGTTGCTTTACATAAATCCGTGGTATCGAATGATTCGTGTAGTATTTCTGTTTTAACAGCAGTTTTTACTAAAAAATCTTCCGTTTTTTTTATTTTTTAACTTTGTCAATGAGTTATCCATTCATTGTTGATTAGCCTATTATTCCATGTAGGCCTCCTGGAGAGGGTGTCAACTGGCTACAACAGCAGCAGCCACAACAATTATAAGCTGTGATACTGTCAACACTTATACTACGATTTCTGTTTATTTCGTAATATTTTAACATTAAGACATTGTAGGGAAATTTAATTTAGCATTTACACAATAGTGCGCCCGTATGTGTCCACAGTAGTCGTGATGGAGATTGTGTATGTGTACACGAAGAAGCGCAGCGAGTTTGGCCGGCAGTGCAACTTCTCCGACCGGCCGGCGGAGCTGCACGTGGACATCCTCCCCGATCCCTCTCTCGCGGCCAACTTCATCGAGCGGGACCCCTGCGACGTGCCGTTACAGTGCGCTCAGGAGATGTCCGAGCATGAGGTCAGTGTTGCGTTGCTGTATGCGCGTGCCTGTCACAGAGCATGGCGTGAAGCAACCGATGCATGTGGAAATATGAAAGGCTGTGCATTTGTGTCAGGAGGGTGCGGTCCCGTGTTAGTCCTCTGTGTGACCTGAGCATGAATGCGAAGCCATAAACCTCATAAACTAGTAATCCATTTCCCATTGCTTTTTTAAAAATCTAATTGAGACCCTACACAAAGAAAAAGTAATGTCCAGGCTTTGACTTAATAGGTTTTCTTTTTTCCTGGTTTTTCATTGGTGGAGATGACGCAAAGCACAGATGGCAATACAGTGTATTGAGTACACAAGTCACCGATCCGCAGAGAGGATCTCGGTAAACACAAGGCACGTCGCGTGTTGCAGCCACGCAGTGATCAAAGCACACAAATGCATATCGCTGTATTCTCAGGGGAATCGCTGTCGGTGCAGATGTCTTCTGTAAACGGTAACAGGGGCTTTTCCTGCAGAGCATATGAGCGCTCCGTCGCCTGTTCGCTTGGCGGGAACGACACGCTTCCTTCGCCGTCTTCTTTTCCCAGGTGAACACGGAGCGCTACGAGTCGGAGAGCCGCGGGATTAACCACGTGGAGGGCGGCTGGCCGAAGGACGTGAACCCCCAGGAGATGGAGCAGACCATCCGCTTCCGCAAGAAAGTGGAGAAGGACGAGAACTACGTCAACACCATCATGCAGCTGGGCAGTGTGTGTACGCCGCTTCACAATCAGTAACATTAGGGCTGCTGGGTGACTTGTCCTGTTAAGGCTCTGTTCCAGTGTGTGGATGGGCCCCATGGTCTGGTATCTGTTAAGGCAGTGTTCCAGTGTGTGGATGGGCCTCATGGCCTGTATCTGCTAAGGCTCTATTCCAGTGTGTGGATGGGCCCCATGGTCTGGTATCTGTTAAGGCATTGGTCCAGTGTGTGGATGGGCCCCATGGTCTGGTATCTGTTAAGGCATTGGTCGATTGTGTGGATGGGCCCCGTGGTATGGTACTGAACCCATATGTGCCAGTGCCAACCGCACCTGGCAGCCCCACATATAATTAGCCGCGTAATTAGCATAGCATAGCCGGGGCGTCTGTGTCTCACTGAATGATTCTCAGTGATTTCCCTGCTTTCTGACCACAGCACATGGAGCACTGCATCAAGCAGAACAACGCCATAGATATTTACCAGGAGTACTTTGAAGACAGTGAGGAGATGGAGGACTGTGAGGAGCAGCCCTGGGCGAAGACCATCAATGTATTCAGGTGGCTGCCTCTGTGAACTGTGGAGGAGCTCTCTCTCTCTCTCTCTGTCTTTCTCTCTCACTTTCTTTCTCTCTCTTAGTTCAATTCCAAATGCTTTATCGACATGACGTATTTCAATTTCACAACTTGTTGCCAAACCTTTAAAAACACATTACAATGTACATAAAGTATAGTAGAGGGTATCCCATCCTCTCTCCCACTCTCTCTCTCTAAGTTCTTTAGAAATGACAGTTTTACACTGTTGTATAAAGGAAAGGAATGAAACAGAACGCTTTAAAAAAGGAAATTAAGAGTATGCAAATTTAAAAAGGTTTAAAATGAAAGCGTCATTTTTTATTCACTCAGAGTGCATAGACAACCAACAATTAACAACAACTGTGTTGAACTGTTGTGGAAATAAAAAGTCTGGATGAGTACACAATACATCTTCTTAGTGCTTCTCTCCAGATAAGGAACAGGCTTCCTGGTTATATACTCCGCATTCACGTGAGTGTTGACATCAGCCAACTTCCTTATCACATTCTAGACTGATTCAGTCACATACACGTTCTTCAACTTCCCCGCTGATTCAGCCCTGAACAGAACATCTTTATCTTACAGGCATGCAAAACAACTTCCATCTAACTGCTCACAAACAGACACACACGTGATTTCTCTGCTCCCTTTAGCATACACAGTCTTCCACAATATACAAAGTGAGATTTTTGACATTTAAATTTGAGCTCTCTCTCTTCTCTCACTACCCCCACTCTCTCCCTGTCTCTCTCTTTCTCTCCCTCTCTCCCCTTCTCTATCTCCCTCCCTCCCTCCCTCCCTCCCTCTCTCTCTCCCTCTCTCCCCCTCCCTCTCCCCCCTCTACCTCTCTCTCCCTTCTCTCCCTCTCTCTCTTTCTCTCCCTCTCTCCCTCCCCCCTCCCTCCCTCCTCCCTCTTTCTCCCACCCCCTCCCCTCTCTTTCTCCCTCTATCCCCCCCTCTCTCTCTCTTCCTCTCCCTTTCTCTCCCCCCCTCCCCCTCTCTCTCCCCCTCTCTCTCTGTGCAGAGACCCTAATGAGATCAAGCGCACCGCCACGGGCCTGTCCTGGCACCCGGACGGCAGCCGAAAGCTGGCCGTGGCGTACTCCTCCCTGGAGTTCCAGCGGGCCGCTGCCGACATGAGCCTGGACTCCTACATCTGGGACACGGGTACGAGTGAGCTTTCCACACTGGGGGGCATGGGGGGCAGCCTCCATACCAGTGAGCGCTTTCCACACTGGGGGGCATGGGGGGCAGCCTCCATACCAGTGAGCGCTTTCCACACTGGGGGCATGGGGGGCAGCCTCCATACCAGTGAGCGCTTTCCACACTGGGGGCATGGGGGGCAGCCTCCATACCAGTGAGCGCTTTCCACACTGGGGGGCATGGGTGGCAGCCTCCATACCAGTGAGCGCCTTCCACACTGGGGGCATGGGGGGCAGCCTCCATACCAGTGAGCGCTTTCCACACTGGGGGGCATGGGGGGCAGCCTCCATACCAGTGAGCGCTTTCCACACTGGGGGCATGGGGGGCAGCCTCCATACCAGTGAGCGCTTTCCACACTGGGGGCATGGGGGGCAGCCTCCATACCAGTGAGCGCTTTCCACACTGGGGGGCATGGGTGGCAGCCTCCATACCAGTGAGCGCCTTCCACACTGGGGGCATGGGGGGCAGCCTCCATACCAGTGAGCGCTTTCCACACTGGGGGGCATGGGTGGCAGCCTCCATACCAGTGAGCGCTTTCCACAGTGGGGGCACGGGGGGCATATTCCAGAGTTGGAGTTCCCCACCGTGATGCTGGACTGCAGCAAGGTCTACCAGTTTTTGTTTTCACTTCAAAATCAACAACCAATTTAGACCCGAAAAGCCAGACTTAAACCAAAGAGCAGCAGGCCCTGTGCCTCTTAAGACCAGTGTTTGCCAGACCTGGGTTTGCCAGCACTGGTCCATTTGCACCCACTACAATTCCTGGTGAATTTGACCCTTTCAGGCCTGGGAATCTGTGTGTAACCCTGCACATCAGCCTCTACTGCTATGTTCATGCAACACCTTAGAGTAGTATAGTGCTTACGGAACTGGGCTTCTAACCTAAAAGTTACAGGTTTGTTTCCCATGTACCCTTCAGCAAGGTACTTAACCTGAATTTGCTTCTATATATATCTGGGCGAGTAAATGGATCTGTGTAAATATACGAAAAGGTTTATCGTGTAAAAATACGGAAAAGTATAAGTTGCTGAAGGGCCAGTAATGTAAGTTAACTGGCTCCAGAGCAAGGGGTTGTGTCCAGCCAGTGTAAAGTTGAGAGTTTTGTATATATTTATTTTTTTTTTTTTTTTTTTTCCCCCACCACCAAAGGAGGACAACTTTTTTAATTAAAAAAATTTTTTTTTTTTTTAAACAGAATACGTAGTTTACACATCATTATCTTTTACATTTGCACATTATCATTTATAATGAGTCCTCCTAAACAGAGCCGCCCCCCCCCCCCATTTAAATAAATGGTTATTTAATTACTTATATACCATTTTATTTTGTTGAGAGTTTTGTTTGTGACTGCACCCTGAACATTTTACTCCCTCAGAGAGCCCCAACAAGCCAGAGATGACCGTTAAGCCTGTTTCCCCTCTCATTTGCCTGGAGTATAACCCCAAAGACTCCCACGTCCTGGTCGGAGGCTGCTACAACGGACAGATAGGTGGGTCCTCCTTCAGGCTGCTCAGCCTTTCCCACAATGCACTGCTGTGAAGGCAAGGCAGGTGGCACCTCTTTAACCCTTTGAAGAGTATGTATTTTGTAATTTTTTTCCAAAATCCTAAGTGTTTTCCAGAATTCCATTGCTTTCAGTCACCATTAGCGTTAGAATGTTCATTTAAGAACATTCTAATCACATATTTTGCAGGACTGTGAAGGTTGTGTAAGTCACTCTGGATAAGAGCGTCTGCTAAATGCCTGTAATGTAATGTAATATTTGTGATCTCACAGCTGAACGGGTTAAGCACCTCTTTTAAGTCTGGTGCGAAGTTCTTTGTTGCTATGTGCTTTTTTTACATTATGTCCTTTGCAGTGTGAATTTTACCTGGAGTCAAAAGCATAAAAATAGAACCAAAGAGCATTGAATCATTTCAGAACGGAGGTGTGTTTTCCTGTTTTGGACAGCGTACTGGGACACGCGTAAAGGTAGCCAGGCCGTGGAGACGTCCACCATCGAGCACAGTCACAGGGACCCCGTCTACAAGGTCATCTGGCTGCAGTCAAAGACGGGCACTGATGTGTTCTCCGCCTCCACCGATGGCCAGGTGAGTCTCCCAGCACCGCCGCCGCTGCTGCTGTTGCCATGGGAACCAAGAGAGCCTCACACTAGGGAAGGCAAAGTGCCAGCTTCAACCATACTCTTCGCAGTACTTACTGACTTACTTACTGACTCACTTGCTTACTTATATACGTACTTACATACTTACTGACTTGCTGATTTACTTGATTATTTATTTACTGACTGACTTGCTTGCTTACTTACTGACTTGCTTACTTGTGTACTTGCTTACTGATTTGCTGGCTTACGTACTGACTTACTTAATTGCTTGCTTGCTTGCTTACTTACTGACTTATTTACATGCTTATTTGCTTACTTACTGATTTATTTTTGCTTGCAGAGCCTGAGCGTTCCAGGCTGTTGTCGTATGTTACAAAATGCAACTCGGACTGTCAGGTGTGTCCATAGTGAGGCACCATTGGGCAGCTGGTGGCTGCTGTGCGCTTGCTGACTGGAAGATAGATTTATTAGCACGGCTCACATTTATTGGAAAAAGAATACGGTCCTGGCAGCTGACAGACAGTAGGTTGAAAACAGGTACAAGGCGTCAAATGGCCTACCTGGGAGGTTCTCGAATGCAGGGTACCTGACCCAGAACACCCACACACCTCCTTCTTTGCTTTCTGCCTCAGGTCCTGTGGTGGGACATCCGAAAACTGAGCGAGCCCACGGAGAGGCTGGTGCTGGACCCCAGCAAGAAGGGGAACCTGGACAACGCGTTGGGTGCCATTTCCCTGGAGTTTGAGCCCACCATGGTGAGGCTGTCTGGCTGCGTCTGTGACGCGAATTATACAGGAAATAACCAGCACTCTCTTCATGCTGAACATGTCTGAAATATTTATGTGCTTTATACTTTCTCTTTGCAGTTTTTGGGCAAGTAGGATCTTGTCACTGCTTGGGGTTTTTGGCAGCTCTGAATTGAGCCCAGTCAACTGTAAATTATCCCCTCATAACAGGTTGCTGCCCTGAAAGGTACACTACACAACCAAAAGTGTGTGGACGCCTGGCATCCAACATCTCGTCCAAAATGATGGACATTAATATGGAGTTGGTTCACCCTTTGCTGCTATATCAGCCTCCTCTCTTTTAGGAAGGCTTTATACTAGATGTTGGAGCATTGCTGCAGGTATTTGCTTCCATTCAGCCATAAAAGCATGGAATCGTCTATAATGTAACTGTATGCTGTAGCATTAAGATTTGCCTTCACTGGAAGTAAGGGGCCTAGTCCAATCCATGATAAACATCCCCAGACACTTTTGGTCATATAGTGTAGCTCAAGGGAACAAGGACCTCCTAAACGCTGGCAATATTTTTGTCTTATTTCGCAAAAAAGTAATATAAGTAAGATTTGAATACCGGCCCCTGACAGCAAACACCTTCTGTGTTTTCTGGCCGGGTTTTCCCGCACAGCCCACAAAGTTCATGGTGGGGACGGAGCAGGGCCTGGTGGTCTCCTGCAACCGCAAGGCCAAGACCCCCGCTGAGAAGATCGTCTGCACCTACAGCGGCCACCACGGCCCCATATACGCCCTGCAGAGGAACCCCTTCTTCCCCAAAAACTTCCTGACGGTGGCCGACTGGACCGCGCGCATCTGGTCCGAGGACATCAAGGAGTCCTCCATTATGTGGACCAAGTGCGTGGGGGGGGGGGGGGGGAGTGCGGAGAGAGAAAGAGTGTTTTAACAACTGTTTTATTTGGTCGTTACTGTACCAAAGCCTACCAAAGAAAGGGTGGTTTAGTCTTAATTAGTCTTGGGGCGGCAGTGTAGTATAATGGATAAGGAGCTGGTTTTATCACCTAATGGTCAGAGGTTTGATTCCCAGGTGGGACACTGCTGTTGTACCCTTGAGCATGGTACTTAACCTGCATTGCTCCAGTATACATCCAGCTGTATAAATGGATGCAATGTAAATGCTGTGTAAAAGTTGTGCAAGTCGCTCTGGATAAGAGCGTCTGCTAAATGCCTGTAATGTAATATCTGCTTCTTCACAGTCCCAGGCCCAGTCTTCTGTATTATCTCAGTACAACGAAGAGACTTCGCTTCTAACAGCTGTTTGTTTAAATGTTTACAAAAAAGAGCAGAGGGAGAGAGAGTTAATTTACCCCTGGGGCCTGCTTGTTTTCAGGAGTTTATAGTTAGCTATGTCAACAACTGGTGAGCAGGCAGAAAATCTTACCTGCAAACGAGTATTTGCTCTCAACCAATTCATATTAATTTAGTGATATTACCGAAAGCAGTGATTGGTGGGATGTTCGCATCCTCTTTCAACCTCAGCGAGCTCCTACTTGTTTGACACATTGGTTATTCCTTTAAGACTTATGGAATTTGTAAATATTGCTCAGGCAGGTGGGGTTGAGTAACTCTGTTCTCATGGTTACCGTCGCTAGGCCACGCCTGTGGAATCACACTTGTAGCTTTTCAGTTACAGTTCAAATCCAAAACTACTTATAGACTATCAGATACAGAACTGTAACTTGTATGGAGGGTTGAAAACGCACATTGCTTTTCAAGTGCCGCTTTACAGCTGTTTTTATATTTACAATTTTAAAAAACAATTTGTATGAATTATCTCTCGTTTTATAAAAGCTTTCATTGAGTTTGCCATTGATTGAGTATGTGAGCACTGCACGTGCCTGGGTTGCTTGCTCTGTTGCCAGGGTAACAGGTGCTTCCTGTTCTCCCTCAGGTACCACATGGCCTTCCTCACAGACGGCTGCTGGAGTCCAGTCAGGCCTTCTGTGTTCTTCACCGTCAAAATGGACGGAACTCTGGATGTGTGGGACTTCCTGTTCAAGCAGAACGATCCCACCCTCAGTCTGAAAGTAGGTGGAGTGTGCGTTCAGGTCAATGCATGCTTACAGTAGTTCCGTAAATGGAATCTTGGAACAGGTTTTGATCGATTCGGGTTCAGGTCCTGATCAATTGCTGGGTGCAATGACCCCCATGTGTATCCAGTCATATTGAACACATAGTTACAGTCTTACTGCTATTGGTTAATTTGTACTTTCTCCAGCTCTGAGCAACTCATGGATTTGTAACATTACCATATATTTACCTTGACCTTGATGATAAAAGCATATCTTTTCAGATTCTCTGAGCATGAATCTATCTTATTGGCAAAATGCACTTTCGTCGTCCGTTCCTAATCTGTGTGTGTGTGTGTGTGTGTGTGTGTGTGTAGGTGTGTGATGAGGCTCTGTTCAGTCTCAGGGTGCAGGATAACGGGCGGTTCCTGGGCTGTGGCTCTCAGCTGGGCACAGCCACACTGCTGGAGATCTCCCCAGGACTGTGCACCCTGCAGAGAAACGAGAAGGCCCTGGCCACCGCGGTGAGGCCGCATGCACACGCGCATTTACGCACATGCGCGCACACACAAACACACACACACACACACACACACGCACACGCGCACACACGCATGCATTCACACACACACACACACACACACACACACACACACACACACACACACACACACACACACACACTCAAACACACTTACACACACACACACACGCGCACACACACACACACACTCATGCGTTCACACACACGTGCGTATACACACACACACTCAAACACACACGCACACACACACTTACACACTCACACACTTATGCACACACACTCAAACACACACACACACCAAACTACACTGTCACTATGGCTGGGGATGGGGTGATTATGTATGGTGTCACACTACTTCCTAAATACATCACCTACTGCTTCTGAGTGCAAGCAGATGGTATTTAGCTGATGCTCATCCTGAGCTGCACGGTTCTATGTATTATCTCCTTGTACAGGCCGATATACACTGAAGCACCTTGCTCAAGAGCATAACGGCAGTGCCCTACGTGGGACTCGAACCTGCAACCTACCCTAACCATTATACTGCACTGCCACCCGAAGCATGCTCTCCAAAGGAGAGCAAAACACTGCCCACTGTTTGGAGACCACGCAGCGTAACGTAGCGAAAGCCCCTGCGCTGTCACTAGGCTCAGAACGCTACTTACAGCAAGCAGCCTGTGGGAGTGGGCTGACGGGCCCGTTCTGTCTCTCCCGAGTTCAGATGTTCGAGCGCGAGACGAAGCGGGAGAAGATTCTGGAAGCCCGGCACCGGGAGATGCGCCTGAAGGAGCGGAGCCGCTCGGAGCAGAGCAAGGAGGAGGAGGGCAAGGAGGCGCATGGGGAGGAGAACGCCGAGGAGCTGATCGCGCAGGCGGAGAAGGAGTTCTTCAACATAGTGGAGGGAGAGCTGAAAAAGAAGGAGAAGGAAGAGGAGAAATACGAGGTAACTGCCTTTCTGAAAGAGAGGGATGAAGGGATGAAGGGATGGGAAGAGAGAAAGAGAGGTGTAGAGACCCTCTCTGCTGATGGCTGACAAGCTTCTGTAAACTAGACTGAAGGCTATCAGTAGGTATTCAGGGGTTTGAGATTCAAACCAAGCAAACATCAGGCATTGTCCATTTATTGTGTGGATTTAGTGTGATTCTTCAGAGAAATTGGAGGGGGGGGAGGGTAACAGGGGGCAGATTAAGTGTGAAAGAATAAATCAGTCAGAGAATGAGAAGTGGTGGTTGGGCCTGAGAGCCCCCCACCCCCCCCACCCATGCCCGTTTCATCTCCTGTGACAACAGCCATTTAAACTTAACTGAACCCTTCTGTTCTACTGGTTCTGGTCCCATGGCATTTGTGGATAGGAGTTTAGGTTCTAAAAAAAACACCGTGTGGTGGTATGAAAATGAAGTGCGGTTTGGAGAAAATCAGTAACCTCAGCATCTGACAGACTGAGCTGCTTTCACAGGCAGGTCAGTGTTAACGCCCAGTGGATTACACCCTTTCAACTGTGACATTTTGTCAATGGATTCACTCTCCGCTTTCCACTCTCTGCTTCATATGGGACTAATGATGGGAAAGTTTGCGGTCAAGGACGCCATAATGAGTGGAGCTATCATGTGCTGTCAGTTGCTGATTGTATGGACCAATTAAAAGATTGTCCTGTGCATTATGAAATACAGAGTGGCTCAATGGCAGCAATGATTGGTTGATTGGTTATCACTAATGACATATTGTAGCTCCACCCTCTTTTGGGTTTATGAAGCCTCACTCTTCCATTATGTTTCAGAATTTAAAAAAAAACAGCTTTATGGAGTGGATTTAGTAACTGGAGAGTAAACATGGTGCAGTAGTGTAACAGGAGTGTTAGGGCTAACTTTTGATTTGTTTTGGACTGTTTTTTTTAAATGACTTCTTTTAAGTAAAAGTACCTTTAGAAAATCAAGGAAATTTATTTTGCTCCTTCAAAAATTGATGGATTAACCTTTAATCTTGTGATTTCTTTTTCAGGAGAAAGACGTCTGTGAAGAAAAAGATGGCTGAACAGCCACTACACGTCTCGTGTAATTGCCACCTTGAATGTGACAAACCATATATATGCATATTATCTGCAAGCCATGTGAGACTTAATTAGCACGTGGCGTGTGAAGTTCTAACACATTATTATTTTGTGCTGCAACACATAAAAAACACAAGAGGACAATTGTTTAAATGCTTTGAAACAGCATGTAAAGTTTAATGACATGCAACGTCTGTACTGGCAGTGTGTGATTCGCGCTATTTACAATTTCCACACGGTTAATTGTTTTGACTGTACAGAAACAGATTCCACTGTAGTTGTGAGACATTTTAGGCTTCGAGTCTTTTGCCGAGGCCCATCGATGCTCCTTCCGAAAGGAACACGCCGAGGTGTCGACTTCACCCCAGGGAGTCACACCCTTCCAAAAAAAAGCTGCAAGCTGTTCCATGAATGGCCCAGGTACAGGCAACTCAGCAGTATGGACCTCCCATTCAGAAAGTACCAAGTTTGGCCCTTTCCTTGTGAATTCTTGCATATGAAATGACCGTGTGCCTGGCCCGCCATGCCTGCAGCCCAGCCCCTGCTGTTTCTCAATAGTAGTGACGCTGTGGTTTGTGCACTGTTGAGAACAAGTTTCAACCAGTTTTATCTGCGCGTGTAAAGGCGAGGACGCTGAAGTGTATGGCATGAACAGGAAGATCTGTGATCAGATGGCAAAGATGGGTTCATGAGTTTTGTGATTTGAGTGACATGTGAGGTCACACTTGTATATTGGCTCGGTTGCACGCATATATTTTTGGTAAAAATACTGAAGGGGTAAAAAAAAAATGTCTCGCTTACGTTTTCACAAACAGTGTGTGAACAGGCTTTAGATGCTGGTGACAGTTTGTACTTTCAGTGCTGTAGGACACTGACTGCAGTTTGGATGGTCTCCGCTCACTGCGGTTTTACATGACAGCAAAGCAACTGAAACAGCCTCATAGACTGGAGATATTTGCTTGTCATTTCCACTCCAATGTACTTCCCCTTTTCTCTTTCCTGATACCCCGGAGTCCTCCATGGCTTCTAAATCAACAAATTATGTCCAAAAAATCATTTACAAAGAGGATTGTTTGATAAACACCAGCACTTTATCCACTGAGGAAGAATCTTACTAATTAAATGTCCTTCTTACTCCCACGAACTGTACTCTTTTCACTGTTGTTTTTGAAAGAAATGCAAACACATCCTTATTTAGCAGAAGTGGATGACTTCTAAAGAAAGATATTGTGGGGGTAAAGGTTTGGTGTCACAATATGAAATATGATGATTATGAATTACATCGACAATAAAATTCGAGTGAAAATGACAGTTCACAACAGACGGTATTATTCCAGTACGGTCACTGTTGTTCTTTGAACCTCCAGTTGAGTCTGTGACTTCACCAGTAATCATCCACTTTGTTTGAGCGCCTGGAGGAGGTGTCATTTCATTTTTCTAAAGCAGGTTCTTTACATTCAGACAAATGGGAAAAATTTAAATAACAGCATTTCTCACACCTGGAAAACTGAAATTCCGTTCTCTCCCATCTCCCTGCTTGCGCCACTGAACACCTGCAGCTCATGCAGAATGCAGCCGCACACCTGCGCAATCTTCCTGAACCTGTTCACCTGTCCTCACCGGCTTCACTGCTTTCACCTGTTACAGCTGGGGTGGGCAGTTCCGGTCCAGGAGGGCCGCTGCGCATGCAGGCGTCTGTTTCCAGCAGTCGCCCTGGCTAGGTGAGCCAAGCGGCTGCATGCACCAACACTGGCTCATTCGTAGATTAGATCACCTTAGAACCTTTCACATGAGGACACGAGAACGGTCTTCGGCTGCCATTCATGCGCTTCTCAAGAAATGCAGCTGAAATTTCAGACGGCGCTAATGTTAGGGCAAATTAGCTGCCTAACATAAGGCCAGATGTTTCTAAGGCAGGAAAACCAGAAACAGAGATGGTCCTTATTGCCCACACCTGCATTAGTCTGCATCAAGTGTAAAAACCTTGGTACTAGCGAATGGAATCATGTTCACATTTCTCTTCTTAGGACTTATGGATGTAGTGTGTATTTACAATTTGTACTTTGGTTCTTTGTAAGAATACTTGTACTAGTGCCTCAGTGATGTTGCATCTTCCGATGTAATGCTATATAATATATGCAGTCGTATGTAATCAACGACATACTGTAGGACTACCTTTATAAGAATGACTTCTGCAGGTCATGGCATCAAAGTTTTACTTCTTCCCCCAATTAAACCATAAATCTTGTCAAAATCAAAAATGAGGAAAATAGTTTAAAGGCAAGCATCATATCTAACATTTGCGATAAAACATGCAAGCTCCTATTCCTGACATTGACAGTTCACCCAAAATGTTTGATCCATATGCAAAATAAAGACAACAGAATTATTTTATAAGGGAAGAAAGCTTTATTTACAATAATCCACAGTTTTTTTTTTTTTTTAAGAAATGACATCACGTGCAAAGCATTCTAAACCACATTTACAAATTATAATGCTGGTTGTTAACCAGAAGAGCACGTGTGGTACAAACATCCAGCTCACTCATACTGGAGGAGGAAGACATGAGACCTTCAAAATGAACATTTGGATTATGTGGAACAAGAGCACCCCTGGGCCTGTCTGGACAACACGAGGACCTCTGGAAACCAGCCCACCCAAAATCAGACACACCCAAACAATCACTCGCTCACAGGGTTTTCCCATTTTATAGTCCATCTTTATTTAGTCATCTATGTACTTATAATTAAATTTAATTTTATTGCCATCTGGACCTCAAACTTCCACCCGTCTGGGGCATCAACAAACAGTGCTGCCCAAAATTGCGTCACCCAAGTATTAGGGCATTCAGAGCACCCACGTGACTTCTGAAGGTTCCAGATGCCCAATTTGTTTTCTACAAAGTTTTGTGTTTGTCCGAGCTGTGCACCCAGAAATCTAGGGAACTCGCAGACTCCCCCCCTCCGGACAGTCCCTAATCTGTACTGCCAGGCAGCTCTGTCCAAGGTAGGTAACGTTCGTCAGAAAATTTGGTGGCCAATTCTTTCTGAAGCACTGGCAACACTGTGCATGGATCACCCCCTTTACTCAAGCTAGCGGACCTGCTTCTGCTCAAACAGCCGTTTGAACCTACATGTAAAGTGCCTTAGTGACAGCATCTCTAAAAAAAAAACACTGTACAAATGAAAAAGCAAACTGAGCTTGGCAAGCCAACCCTGAATATACGGTCAGGATAAGGTCACAAACGCTTGTAAACGACCCCAAAATATATACACGTACAGTTTTTGGAATGACAAGAAGTGAATTTACAAAACTGATTTTTTTTTTTCCCCTCCCAATCTTTTCGCTAGCCTTCTAAGCCTGGTGGTGCCCCTTCATCTCTCCCAAACTTACGTAAACGTAAATCTATCTTTAAAAAAAATATATACGAATGTGCACTCGTGAGAAACATTTTTTTAATTAAAAATGGCAGCTGCTATGTTTAGGACCATTAAAAGAAAATGTTATTTATTTTTTACTATTTTACTTTTGAAAAGACTGATGTACACAAATTCACAAATTTCTGGTAGTTGGAATAGCATTTAAAAAACAGCATTAAAAACGCATTCGTATGCACAAGCGTTTCCAACACTTCCCAGTGTTCATTCTGAGCTTCACAGGACAGGAAGCAGGGACAGCATTTTGCTTCAGAACCTCAACCTGCACGTGCGTGACATACACACACCTTTCCAAAACGCAGGCAAGAAGGTGAGTGAAACGACTGGGGGGTAGGTTACACACCTGCTTTACAGGTACGTGGTCAGTACGCACACTGAAATCCTCCTTTCCCAACGGAAAGAACGTGAAAGAAACCCGCCAGGCGAAGCCGAGCACCTCTCCCGAAACCAAAACGCGACGATCCGCAAATCAGATCCGCACACCAGAAGAGGGCAAAAAAATAAAGAAAAATCTAAATCCCTTTGACGGTGTAAACCTGAAAAAAGCTCCTTCCAAGTCTCCACAGTTAGAGAAAAAGAAAATAGTACTGAATTAAGTAGGCCATGCTATGTACATCCAAGACTTACGTCACGCACTCAAACACAGCTTATTCCACTCTGGTAGTATCTTTGGTTACGGCTAAGAATTATTCATCGGGGGCCGGACAACCAGCGGACTGTCACCCGCGTTTCAGTGCGAGTGACAGGCGTTACCCCGCCCACAGCCCTTCGTAAGTCCGGTAAGCTGGTCACAACAGTACTGGCGCCCTCAGTAAGCCCTCACGCAATCCCCGAGTTCCCACTCCTCACACACCTGAGTCACAGGGAAACTCCAGAAACTCCACCCCTTAGCTCACCATGTCTCCCCTAGTGGGAAAGCACAGCTGAAAGAGGAAGTTAGTATCAATAGTCCAAGTCAGTTTCCAGTTGCATAGAGCAAGTGGTCCACGGCCTTTTTTTCATTCAAGACATAGAATGACAAGGCCAGAATAGCCCTACATGTGGGGTGGTCCACGGATTTAGGAAGGGTGGGGGGTGGCAGTGCAGGGCGGGTAGGAGGGGGGTCCCCACTTAAAAATAAGGGTACCGAAGCCCTTGATTCGCAGCATTATTCATTTATATTTTGTAATAACCAAAATATAAGCTCTACTCCAGTATTAACAGTGGCCCCGTTTGTGGAGAACTCAAAATGACAAAAATACTACTTATAGTAAAAGATTACGTGCAGCTACACTAAGAGGTGCCTCTGCTTTGGCTGAGAGACGTGTGCGGCATGTGTGAGGGTAACTGCTTTTGACATTGTCCCATGGGAGTCTGCAACGGTCCCGCAATATTGAAGCGCATACCAATACATTACATTTACCCCCCCCACACACACACACTCCTTGCTGCACATCTACACACGTCACTTTCAGTTCAGCGTGAAGTCACACAAAAAAAAAAGAAAAAAAACAGGTTTGCTTCCTAACCTGAATATTTGCATAAGATCACTTTTAAATTTCGCATATCGCAGATAGCAGAAAGATTAGAGAGAAAAACAGACACTGTGACAGCCTGGCACTGCGCTGCTCAACGGGGTTCTTGGGGGGAGTTCTGACGCTTGCCAAAGTGCTGGCAACGAGGTGCGTGCCTGCCCCACAGAGAGGCTGACCTTCGACCCTCGCAGCCATCACGCAGGAATGTTTGAGAAGACGATGGAGTGCCAATAACTGATTTCTGATGGATGAAATAAACCTTTGAATAGTGATAGGAAGAATTAAAATAAAATGAAATAAAATTAAAATAAAAGCAATATATATATATTTTTTTTTTTTAAGAAAAGGCCATGCCCAATGATAAACCTCTGACCCCAGAAGACTGTGGGAGACAGTGGAACTCTCTCTGACACGGACAGTGGGAACGGGTGTGGCCTGTAAGCCCTGGGTGACACCGAAGCTCTGTGATTGGCCGAGTTCAGGAGGCGGGCAGGACCTGGCTTATGGCGTCGCGGGCGCTCTGGCTCAATCTGTCGGGGAACTTCACGCCGAACTCCACCACCAGGTCGCCCCTCTGCTCAGGCCGCTTGTGGAGGGGAAGCCCCTCCCCCGGCACGTGCTTCTTCGTCCCGGGTCTGACCACATCCTTCATCGTCACGGGGATGGTCCTGCCGTCCAGCGTGCGGGCCTGGACTGTGCAGCCACACAGGGCCTGGTTACAGACAAGACAGTGAGAGGGGGTGTGTCAAAGCTATGTGGCAGCCAATCAAATCTCTGCACGGGTAAAATCGCTACACTCGAAGAACTTTCTTCCATCCCCCCCCTCCCCCCCATCAACCCATAGCATCCACAGCAGTACTGGAATAAACTGAAAAGATACTACAATAAAATATATTTCCATG
Source organism: Anguilla pacifica (assembly GCA_039654925.1). NCBI lineage: Eukaryota > Metazoa > Chordata > Actinopteri > Anguilliformes > Anguillidae > Anguilla > Anguilla pacifica. Next base: position 64,017,938 of record CM077285.1, on the reverse strand, counting down.
CTATTATAACACTGCATGACGTATATGAAATCTCATAAAAAACACGTTTTCAACATACAAAAATGCCAAGTTACTCAAAAGTATTGATATCAAAATGACGCCAAGTTACGGTACTACTATACAAATATAGGCTATCTTGCCTCACCAAAATTAAATAAGATGTATTCCAAAGCAATGCTACCCAATATTTCCTCAGTTCTTTCAAGTCACTTGGCCCTGTGTGTATAAGCATGCACTACATGGACAGGCCAAACATATGTGTGGATGGCTTGTCGTGTCTAGGAAGCGACATAATTCTGAGTCCAATCGCCAATCTGTAGAAAACTACTTCACGAGGGAAAAGACACCACGGCAGCAAGCTCTTCAGAAAAGTTTAGACTTTATTTGCACCGGTGCACATGCACAACAAAGCCGGAACAATTCCGCCGAATTGAACCTTGATTGTCAGTTTCACAATCCTTTTATACACAAAATGTATTCCACAAACTCCCTGACCCCTTTATACATTTACTTAGATCCCAGCCACCTGTTCTTCCATGGCATTACGTGGTGTTATTTCAAACGTCTCTTATCTAACCTACTTGGCACCAAACTGACTTTCTTGGGTCTTAGGAGATAACGTCAGTGTGGGAAGCTACCCCAACTTTCTCTTGAGAATCAGTGGTCTTTGTTCTGTACTTTTCCATTATGTATATAAGTCTCAGCTTTCTGTAATTTTTCCATTAAACATACAAGTTTACATATGGGTCACTGTAAAATATTAGTTTTCTATCATTTTTATCTAGAATCAGCGTTTTTGTCAGTTTTGGATTATAGTTCTCTGCTATATTTTGGCAGTATATGATTAGTTTTTTTGTTAGTGTTTATCTGTTGTAAATTTGTTAAAAAATAGGGTATGATTAGTATTTGATTAGTATTTTCTGCTCAGTAACTAGTTCTTTTCTGCTAAATGTGCAGTTTTCCTGCTGAGTGAGTAAATATGTAAATAGGATTTCTAAGGCTACTGCGTTCTCATGCTCTTTATCTACAGTGGATACTGTGGTTTCTTGCGTTTCAAAAAGCTTATCTACAACTACTGATAATAGGATTTCTAAGGCTACTGTTTTGATTATATGAGTATATATTTATACTTGTGATATATTTTATCATGAAGCATCGAGAGTTTGGAGGACACATCTGGCCCAACCTTGATAGTGAAGTCATCACAATCATGGGGCGTCTCAAAATTTTCCCTACAGGCTCTCTCACAGTCAAGATTGATTGAATAGGCGTGTATATGTCCAATTTGTATTGGTATGTTTGTATTTCGCTGCCCAGCCTTTCTGTTGCGTGAATGATAGTATGTGTCTTGGTATAAGTGTGTGTTCGTAAATGAGAATGTAACATGCTGCGAGGGAAATGTCCCCATGGGGATAAAGAAGTTCTCTATGTATGTCTGTACAATAGGTATTTTACATGCAGTATTTATTGTACGTAGCACATATACAATAACTTGTACATGTAGTCTAATTCAGTTCAGAAGCAAGTATAAACATGTTTTCTGGAGAAATATGCTTCCTGTAGTTACTCAGCAGCAGTTTTGTACATGAATTTCAATGTGTTCCATGAGGCAATTCGAAATATTTGACTCTTTGATCTTACACAAAGTTTGCATGACATTGTAAAATGGTAAGATTACAAAACACAGGGCCAAGTGACTTGAAAGAACTGAGGAAATATTGGGTAGCATTGCTTTGGAATACATCTTATTTAATTTTGGTGAGGCAAGATAGCCTATATTGTTTGTAGTACCGTAACTTGGTGTCATTTTGAGATCAATACTTTTGAGTAACTTGGCATTTTTGTCCGTGGTTTTAAAGAAGAACACAGGCCAGTAAGCACAGAAGAGCTCCCGTTGAATCCATATGGCTTTGCAATATTGTAGCCGGTTAATAACTGAACGTGCAGACGGTACGTCATAATTCAGTGTATACGTTCGGTGAAAGGCTGGTAGATATGGTGCAAAAGCAATAATTCAGAAGTAGTAGACAATTATTAATGAGGGTAAAAGCAGGTTAAAGAAACACGTCCTTAGCTGGGCTTGAACCTACGACCACATGTTCCCAAGACTGTAACCTTACCCACTAGGCCACATGCAGATTAGCTGTTTAACCTGGAAATGTTTCAGAATAAAAAGGTATGAGTATTTTGCGTGTGTATGCGAGTTTTTGATTGGGTCGTGAGGGTGAGGATTTGGCTGGTGTCGGTAAAATGTCCAATGGGGAGACATGTTGTTAGTGGGATAGGCGGCAGGAAAAATAAGAATGAGAAGAAGAAGAAGGAGAAAACGCAAATTCCCCTTAGTTTGGAGCTTTATTGTGTGGACATGTGAAGTTGTTTATGAAATCTGTCTGTTGAAATGGGGTCAGAATGTACAGAATTTAATGTTTTTAAGGGCTGAGTGTCTGTGGCTGTTGTGGTTATTTCTGTGGGGAACCCTGAAAAGTGCCAAACTCTCGGTGCTGTATAGGTATGGGGCATGCCCCCGCCAAGGCGTAACTTGGCGGGATGGCATACCTGCCATCCCAATACATTTAGATGACCGTAATTTAGCACTCATAGCCAGACAACTCAAAGCTACATGTATATCAGTCATTCATCGCTAAGCCCATACATCTGCCGTGTATTACAGCATGGTCCATTTTTATAAGAGATGCCAATTCCTGTAATATAAATAACATGGCTTTCTATATATGACAGTATAAACTCAAGAAAAGGTTGAATTCCCCACCAGAATCCTAGGGCGTGTGAATATAAACCCTGATTTTTCGAGGATGCCTAAAATCAATAGGGGTGGCACACTCACGTCTCTCAGAGAAATCTGGGCAGGGTAGATGATGTCGGAGCCGTCCCGGCGGAAGACGGGGTGCGGCTTGTCCTTGACCACGAAGACCACGTCGGCAGGGATGTTGGTGGGCGTTTCGTCCCCCTCCCTGGGGAAGGTGATCTTGGTGCCCTCCTTCCAGCCGCGCTTGATGTCCACGGTCAGGATCTTGTCCTCGGTGCGCGTGGTGCGCCCGTCGGGGTTCAGCCGCCGGTGGCTGATCTTCATCTTCTTGGTGCAGCCGGTCAGCACCTCCTCCAGGGTCACCTTCAGCTCGTGCACCACGGGGGGGTCCTGCTTCTTCTCCAGGCCGCCCGTACGGGCGCTGAAGGACCTGGGGAAGCCGCCCATGCCCCCCATGCCCCCCATCCCTCCCATCCCTCCCATCCCACCCATCCCGAAACCGACGAAGGGGTCGTCCACGTCCATGTCCTCGTCCACCCCGCCGTTGCGGCTGAAGAAGTGCTCGAAGGGGTTGCGGCCGCCAAAGAACTCGGTGAACATGGCGTGGGGGTCGCCGTGGAAGGTGTAGTTGAAGTTGGTGCCGTTGGGGCCTCCGCCTGAGGCATTTCCCTTGAGGCCTTGAGGGACAGAAAGTTCTGTTACTCTCACCACCGCCACAACCATGCTCAATGCAGTGTTCTAATGTTAAAGGGGTGCTTCGCCCTAAAAATCACATTCTGATGGCGAGTTTCCCTTTACTAATAATAAAAGTCAACGAAAAATAAACAATAAGAAACAGGCAACGACAATATACCACTATTCCAGACATCCGTTACTCCTCTTAGGCAGAGACTGCACGTTGCATCACCGAGTCAGACACACCCACTTTCAATGTAGAAGTGACGAATAACGTGTAAGAAACGTATGCAGAGTGTGTGGACAGAAATTGAGTCTAGAACCTTCTGGTTTTATCCTTCAGCTTATCTTGATTAGCCAACCTGCAGCTCTTACTGAACGGGGCTTTTGCCAGCGCAACTGACAATGCAGTTTTCTGCAGAGGCTAGAACCATTTGGGAGAAGTGGTAAGGGGCCCGTTTTTCATCGCCTGGCTCGTTTCCGGCGTGTCGCGGCAGAAATGACGCCGTGCTGCGAGCAGGTCGTCGGTAGCCTGATAACTTGCTCGCTGACAGCTTCGAAATCCCCACCCTTCTCTGACGCGGCTAGAAACTTCCAGCAAGCGCACCTTCCAGAAACTCAAGGCTTAGCTAACATCTGCGCTTTCCCCCTCTTTGCGTATACACCCACTTTATCTCCTGAACACTTACTGCATTTGTTGCTATGTGTACGTTAACAGTATATAACATTTCAATTTAACAAACCTTCCAGAAGCGCCTGTATCATGCGCGCAGCGCATATGAACTTTTCAGTGTGTTTTCTCCAAGTTCGCTTTCTTTAACAGTAACACTGAGCGAAAGCAGTTTTCCACCTTTATCATAATTACGTATGCAATAATATTTGTCTTCACCAAGATCAGTCCCGTGTTTAACCAGCTCGTTTCTACCTAATACCACACTGTCGTTTATAACCGTCAACTCTAAAACTGACCAGCTAGCTAGCCTAAATTAATGTTAGGTAGCTCGATGATTATCTGAGCTAGCTTGAACTAGATGGTCAAGCTACATATTATCATATTAACTGCGGTGTTCTACATCTCAAAGTTTCTAGCTAACTAGCTAAGTTACACTAGTCACCTCCTTGACTTTGATATAAATGATAAAGCAAGGTATTTCTGGCTAACTAAGGGCACTTGTGTTAGCTTGTTAAACTAACGTTTGCTGAACATTAGCTTGCATGTACCGTAGGACGCGCCGACTTTGCTAACGGTACCCAACTTCTTAACATAATTTACAAACTAATAACTTTAGGAAATAAATACCTTCTTCTCCAAACTGGTCATAGATATCCTTCTTCTTGGGGTCACTTAGGACATCGTAGGCCTCTGCAATCTCTTTAAATTTCTCCTCGGCTCCGGGCGACTTGTTTTTATCCGGGTGGAATCGTAGAGCTTGTTTACGGTAAGCCTTCTTTATCTCGTCCTCGCTAGCGCCTTTTTGTATGCCCAACACTTTGTAGTAATCTTTACCCATTCTAACCATTTACGATTCAAAGATGAAGTAAATACTGAATAAACTCAGAGTGTTACAAACTTGCCAGGGACTGCACATATAGAAACTATCCAAAAGTTCAGCAGAACGCCAACTACGCAGCTAGCTAAAGTTAGCTAACCAATTTTGATACTTTGTTGCAGTTTCTTCCGTTTCTTAGCCTATTCGGTTATTAGCTTCGCAAGATATTTTTAACGTAAGTCTGACAAGTTGTTAGAACTTAGTGTCGAAGATCACTCAGAAGCAAGAACTTTAGTAGCTATATACATGCAGCACTGTTATCCAGCTTGTCTGCATCAGGCCAGTGCAATCGGCAGTCGGTTCTTTTTTGTAACCATGGCGAAAGTTCTAGAATTTAGCCCCAGGATATCGAGAACCTTCCAAACGCAAATTTCCTGCACGCAAAACCACTCTGCTCTCCCGCCCCTCGCCACTGCGTCACGACCAAGACCGAGACTGTACACGCCTCTTCGGTCTGTTACCAGCACGCCAAAAGCCCCCTAATGTCAACTATGTCCATTGCCACTTTATTTCCATGTCAATTTACTGCTAGAAATCTCGTGACGTGCATGCTGGTTGGGTTCATTAAAAATAAATAAAAATAACGCCATCTTTTCCTCTAGGTGAGGTGACCCCTGAACGTTTCTGAAAGCTGGATCTCTTGAGCCACACCTCTCAAGAATGCAATATTGCAGGGCTACCGAGAGAAATTCAGGACACAATTCTATTATTACATTATCCCCGGGCCTAAGACGATATGTACCAGTTCACAGACTATTGGGACCCAACCTCATCCAGGGCCCGGGACAACGTAACCAGTTGTTACCCCCTGACGGCGGCCATGCATGCTTGAAAAATGTTAAATACGAGTTACGTATCTGTATATTCCCAGCACGGTCGTGCAAAGGACAGCAATACTTGATATAACCAGTTTCTGTGCTATTCTTCTTAATGAACTTTTCTGCCCTCTCAGTTTACAGATTAATTGTGTTTCAGCCATAGTTAGCCCTCTAGTTTTCATAATGGAGTATGCCGTATATGACTCCAAATGCAATGTCCACATATTTAGCCAAAGGGTAGAACCAAGACTAGACACTCACTGCTTTTATTTGTGAGCATGGATGCAAAAGGCAACATCTCAGCAACAGTTAGTACCTGCCAGTCATCCGTTAGCTTTTTTTGCAGAGCTCAAAACTGAGAGGACTCAACACAAAACAACTGTTTTTGTTAAATGGCAAACCATATACACATGTAAATACAATGAAACAAAAGCTGATTGTCTGTGCTTTCATATCATATTCACTTTTGATCTCAAATCCAAATGCCTTAAGTATATATTTAAAAATAACATCAAATCAATTGAGGTTATTTAGTGTGCCATTCCTCAACTGAGATTTCCATCGTGTCTGCCCCGATAAACTCATCTTTAGCGTTTGATGATATATGGTTTATTTGATTTCGCTGGAGAAACAAAACATACATGCTATCATTGCGTGTCGCTCGAAACAGATAGAAAAAAACTTGACATCTCAGTAGATGACACAAGGTGACACAGATCCGACTGGGGCGTCCGATATCCCGGCATTCCTATTAGCCCAAACACATCATTCTATCGAGGAATCCTTTTTTCCTATTCGTTATTTTATAAGTAGGTAGGCGATGCCAATAGGCTGCCTTGTTGTCTACTCCACGGATTGGCGACTGAGAAGCCTCTTTTTCAATTGGACAGTTTCACAGCCTCCTCGTTCTCTGATTGGATTTCGTGGCTGTCAGACTCTGTGCAGAAAAGCGAGTTCAAACTGCCAAGATGAAGCACTACGAGGTAAGATAGCTAACATTGTAGATAATTTTGAACCTCGTACAGGTTTATCGCATTTTATATTTCGAATAGAACTCCCCTGTAAATTCATGAGAAACCGTATAATCGCATGATGCTGATGGTTGTGTCCGCAGGGGTAAATTGGTTCAATTGAGGACGGAAATCATATGTGGAGGAGTGATCGCTGTTGTCACAGCCAGGTGATAGTTCAAGCTAGCATGCTAACGACGTTAAATAAAATAGCACAAGCCACTGACTGACTGCAATGCGTACCACTTTGCCAGGGTCGTAAATAATACGGTGTATGTGTGTATATATGTCATTCAAGTTCCCCTAGGAATGCAGATCGATTAAAGTGCCCCCTAAATGTGCTGATTACCCAGCTAATACTCGTGGTTTGTGGTACCAGCTTCCATTGCACACAGTAAATTCACTTAGGGGTTGTGTGGGCGGTGCGACATAAGGCTCTGTCCAGCCGAGTCAGCAACATCACATCTACTTAGCTATCTGGTCGTCAAGGTCTAATGTGTGCTCGCTAATTCCAGAGTTTCGTAATGCTTTGCTGGTCCTGCAGTTATCAAAGATACATACACTGACATTATGATAAGCCACTATTGGCCAGCAGCTATCTGTCGCTGCAGTAAAATGTTGCAATGCCTCGTGTTGCAGTGTCTCGTTTATTAAACTCGTCTAACGTACTAGCTCGTTATGCCGATGCGGCCCTGAATCGGGATAATCTCTGAGTGTCCGTTATCTACGGCAAACCATTTGTTTAGAATGTAATTAGGAATGTGGTTGATCTAGTTATCGGTTTATATTCCCTGATAAGATAAGTCTAGTTAGCTAATTTATCGATCACACGAATAACTTTAAGTGGGTACTGTATTTGCCTCATTTGGAAGATGTTTTATATTTACAAAGGCAAATCAGTGTTATTAAATGTGTTAGTTTTCACCCGGAAGTGCACGGGTTAATTTATTAATGTAAGCATTCCTGCTACGCTACATAGAGTAGCCAATATGGCATGGCATATTGAATATTTCGCTAAATTAGTTATCGGAAGGCTAGTTTCTGGAATGATAAATTATTGATAAGCTGGCACATATTACAAGACATTGCTGTTAACTGACAAATAAAATCGTTTAATGGATGCTGATACTGGTTCTTAGTAAACGCACACACACACACACACACCTAAACTTTAACACTCATACACACTGCATTCTTGCAGACACTCACTCTGTCTTAACGCGGTTATAAATACATTTCTCTGTGGAATCCTAGTGCTAGCGGCTCCCATATTTACTTTTCTTTCATCACCAGTGTTCAAGAGGGCGACTGGGATTTGTAGGCGGTGTGAACACAGAAACTATTGGGACAGGCAGAATGACTTGCCATAAGTTGTGTTTATATCCAAATTGATTTAGGCAATATGTCTGCTTAAATTTTGGAGCATGTAATCATCTTTATGGCTAGCCAGTTTATATAAAAATACAAACTTACTGTCCATACAGGCTACAGATACAGTCATATTAAATGTCCTTGGGTGTTTCAGAGTATGAGCAGTATTGGCTTGTTTCTGAGTTGGAGTTCTGGTAATTTAAAAAATGTGACCCATTGACCCATTCTATGAAGGAGGGGACAGCATTACAGGCCAGGCATTGTAACCAGTAATACAGTATTTTTCAGTGCCTTCCATCATATTTCAGTTCATTAAAAATAATTTTAAAAATGCGTGAGTGTGTTCGAGCAGAGTAGCCTACATACTGTAGGATAAACTGTAAATGTCACCTTTGAGAAGATAAAACCTCAAAGATGAACGTCTAACTGTGCAGAAATATAAACGCAGTGGCCTTTGTGTTTTTATGAACATGAGTAAAATAAAATAGAACTGCATCAATGCATGATTTCTTCTCAATAATAAACAGTAATTGTATCCTGAATGGTGGAGAGTGTTTCTGGAAATGTATGTATTCTATTGTCCAGGTGCTGCACATTGCTGGCATTTGAAGTGAGTTTCGTCTCTGCACCATGAAGCACTTTAAGATCATGAAAAGTGCTGAATAAATGCAGTCTAATTATTATTATTATTATTATTATTCCACAGAGAGAGGTTAGAGGGTAATAGTTAGCTAATGGACAGTTTCAGAGACACAAAGGTTACACCCCATGGAATCTGGGCCTGTCTGTTTAGCCGCTTTTCCACCGCATGGTACCGGCTCAACTCGACTTGACTCTACTTGACTTTTTTGGTTTTCCATCGGGCAAAAGTTGTGGATAGTACCTGGTACCTGGTACTTTTTTTTGGTATCACCTCCGTCGAGGTTCCAAGCGAGCTGAGGCGATACCAAAAGGTGACGTGTAAACACTACAGACCACTGATTGGTCAGAGCAATGCGTTTCATGCGGCGTCGCTAATGACGACCAGCTACATCGACGGGGGTACTATCTGCAGTGGAAAACAAAGTACCTGGTACCAAAAGCGAGTAGAGTTGAGTCGAGCTGAGGCAGTACCATGCGGTGGAAAAGCAACTTTTGTGAAGCTACTAAGGAAGACTTCTTGAGTGCAGCACCAATGCACCATATAATGGCTGATGTAGTGAAGTATAAAGTATAATGGCTGAAATCTGCCAGCAGGGGGAGCTAAAAAGTAATGATTTTAGGTCGTTGATTCAATGCCAGAGTATGAAAGTTGTTCTGCCCAAATGCGTTGTAGGGGTTGGTCGTAAAAGTGCTGCTTCGATTTGAGACCGCAGTATTTCAGAAGTTCTGGACACCCGAAACCGGGACAAGAACAGCGCTGTTACCATGGTGTAAATTCCTGAAGCGCTGGTACTTAATAAATGACGCTAGAAGATGGCTACAAGGCTTCCCACCCTCTCTGTCCATATCTAGAGCTGTCTCACTTTTCCACAGTACATAGTGTACAGAATATCTCAACTCACTTAACGTTTGACTTAAATATAGCCAAAGTTTTGTTTGTGTTTTTTTCGTAGAAAAAAGCTTTAAAAAGCACAGCTGTTTGCTAAGTTCCTTTCCTGGTGCAACATGCTGATTTTGTAGCTTGTTAGCAGTATCTTCAAAGCATTACTTCACCTGTCTCAGATTATCAGTGGGGTTGGTTTCACATGGTCCTGTCCCAGCGTCACCCTTTACCACCAAGTTCCCCATCTCCCCATCACACCTCAGGTCCCCCTCAAAGTTAGCTGTTTAATTGAACCCTGGGGTGTGCTTGCAGAGGGGGTTACTGGGTGCAGGACGGGGGTAGAATGTAAATGAGAGCACTGACCTGTTGCCGTGGGTTCAAGCTCCCTGGCGATGCTGTCGAGTTTACGAGGGTAAACCTTTTCACTGCCTCAGCCAGTCCGGCAATCGCAGAACCGCCCGGCTCACCTGCCGTTCCTCCTCCTCTTCCTCATCTTCCTCTTCCTGCTTTGTTTAAAACAAATGTAGGCAGACATGAGCCCTGTCTATACACACACTGTGCTTCTGTGTGTGTGTGTGTGTGTGTGTGTGTTTGTCTATGTGTGTGTTTTTGTGCGAGTGTGAATGTGTGTGGGGGGTCCCACATCACTCTGCCTGGCTATTTATACTCACTCCACCCCCACCCCCCCCAACCCCCTCCAGAGGGAGGGCACAGCTTCCAGAATAACAGCACCCTCCTGCCTCGTGCCCACTGCTACTGCTCTCTGAGTAACACTGACATGCTGCCACTGAACAACACTGACACTGGGTAACACTGACACACTGCCACTGAACAACACTGACTCGCACACTGGCACTGAACAACACTGACACTCACACTGGCACTGAACAACACTGACACTGGCCCTGAGTAACACTGACACTCACTGGATCTGAGTAACACTCACACTAGCCACTGAACAACACAGACACTGGGTAACACTGACACACTGCCACTGAACAACACTGACACGCACACTGGCACTGAACAACACTGACACTCACACTGCCACTGAACAACACTGACACTCACACTGCCACTGAACAACACTGACACTGGCCCCGAGTAACACTGACACGCTGCCACTGAACAACACTGACACGCACACTGCCACTGAACAACACTGACACTGGCCCTGAGTAACACTGACACTCACTGGATCTGAGTAACACTCACACTGCCACTGAACAACACTGACACACACTACCACTGAGCAACACTGACACTCACACTGGCAATGAACAACACTGACACTCACACTGCCACTGAACAACACTGATACTTACACTGGCAATGAACAACACTGACACTCACACTACCACTGAACAACACTGACACTGGCCCTGAGTAACACTGACACTCACTGGATCTGCGTAACACTCACACTGCCACTGAACAACATAGACACTGGGTAACACTGACACACTGCCACTGAACAACACTGACACGCACACTGGCACTGAACAACACTGACACTGGCCCTGAGTAACACTGACACTGCCACTGAATAACACTGCTACTGGGTAACACTGACACTGCCACTGAGTACCACTGACACTGGCCCTGAACAACACTGACACTGCCACTGGGTAACACTGACACTGCCACTGAGTACCACTGACACTGGCACTGAACATCACTGACACTGCCACTGAATAACACTGACACTCACTGGATCTGAATAACACTCACACTGAATAACACTGACACTCACACTGCCACTGGACATAGACATGGCTTGTGTGTGTGTGCGAGAGAGAGAGAGAGAGAGAGTGAGCGCGTGCATGCCTGTATGTGTCTTCAGGGCGTCCCGTCGCCCACGTCCCGTCTCCTGGGTCACTGTGTTCCTGTGCAGCGGTGAGCACCTGTGGGACGGTCCCAGACAGGGGCGATACGCAGGCTCAACCCTTGCAGCCCTTAGCGAGTCTGGGGCCGCCCCGTGGGGCGCAGCGGGTATTTTTAATATCTAATCCCCCCGGTAAGCTGGGCACGGGGCGCCGTGTCCCTGGGCAGGCGTGGGGCTCTCTGTGTGCCCGCCCGCCCGCGTGGTGTGGCATAGGCATACTGGACGTGCCCCCGCCCCCCTCACATGCTCAAAAATAATAGCCTGCCCAGCATTCTCTCTCGCCAACTGCAGGGCAGCCCCCTCCCCTCCCCCCACCAAGGAGCTCTCACACCCCCCAAACAACCCCCGCCATCCCTCTCCACCCGTCCCGCCGCCTCCCCAGACACAGTCATCCCCGACCCCCCTGGGAGGCTTCCCAGAGTGTGACTTCCAGAGACCCGCACCTTCTGACCCTCGACCTCTGACCTTTTGCATACCAGTTTGTCAAGAGGAGAAAGCGCTGTGGTTTTCCGCGCTCAGGGCGGTGTCATTCATGAATCGGGGGGGGGGTTAAGTGGCGTTCAGTCAGTTTGGAACGGAGCTGTGACCTTTAGCGTCCTGCCAGTGTGTCACGCCCACATATTGTCTGAGCGCCTTGTTATTGAGCAGTCAGACAGTTGAAATTTAAGGGTGGGAACGTTGCAGAGGGAGCTTAGGGGGATTTGACATGGACACATTGCTAAAGCTCACTGACAGGTCTATGTTGACTGAACGTAGACCTGGCTATCGGACCTGGCTAGGCTGTCGGTACAGGTAGTGAGCGGGAAAACCAACGGTGATGCGTTGTGATGGTTCTCTAATAATGGGGGGCAAGTTTTTTGTACCCTTAGAAGGCAAGATCAGTGGGGTGTAAGGGTAGGGACAGAGTGGCGTAAGGGTGGAGACAGAGGGGCATAAGGGTGGAGACAGAGTGGCGTAAGGGTAGATACAGAGGAGCGTAAGGGTGGAGACAGAGGAGCATAAGGGTGGAGACAGATGGGCGTAAGGGTGGAGACAGAGTGGCGTAAGGGTAGAGACAGAGGAGCGTAAGGGTGGAGACAGAGGAGCATAAGGGTGGAGACAGATGGGCGTAAGGGTGGAGACAGAGTGGCGTAAGGGTAGAGACAGAGGAGCGTAAGGGTGGAGACAGAGGAGCATAAGGGTGGAGACAGATGGGCGTAAGGGTGGAGACAGAGTGGCGTAAGGGTAGATACAGAGGAGCGTAAGGGTAGAGACAGAGGAGCGTAAGGGTGGAGACAGTGGGGCATAAGGGTGGAGACAGATGGGCGTAAGGGTGGAGGCAGATGGGCGTAAGGGTGGAGGCAGATGGGCGTAAGGGTGGAGGCAGAGGGGCGTAAGGGTGGAGGCAGAGGGGCGTAAGGGTGGAGATGGGTGTAAGGGTAGAGACAGAGACGGATGAGCATAAGGAGGGTGACAGAGGGGTTGTAAGTGTGGGAAGATCCAAGGGGTCGGGGGGGGGGGGGGGGGGGGGGTGTTGACTAAGTTGCAACAGTCTAGGGCATTATCACCCCCTAACAGTGTTTGTGCGTGCGTGTGTGCGTGTGTATGTGTGTGTGCTGAGTCTGTGACTTGCCATTACAGCCCAACAAGTTCTAGACAGGACCATCTCCAATATAAATAAATATTAATGGCAATCATTTTTCATATGTGCGAATGGTAATCACATGAGGGTGTGTGTGGGTAATGGAGCGGCTCAGTGCCCTAAAAGAGGACTCCTAAAAGGGAGGAGTCAGCAGAAAGTGGGGCGGGGTAGTGGCGGTTTAAATTTAGCCGTTGGGGGGGGGGGGGTGATGCTGTCAGTCAGAGCTCACATTTCCTGCATGATGAGGCAGCTCTGCAGGTGTTGGGGGGGGGGGGGTGGTGGGGGTGGGGGGAATTATGTTTCCTCCTCTTCCAATCTGTCCAGCCCACTTTTCCACACCGTGCACTTGTCCTGGGCAAGAGAGAGTGAGAGAGAGAGGAATCTGCAGGATTCTGCTGGATTCCACAAGATTCCAGATTCATTTTATTTTTAAAAATCATTGCTTTTGTTGTTTCTTCTTTCCTGGGGAGGAAAGGGCTCTTTTTTGGCGGGATTTTGGGGGGTATTGTGCGTTGGCGCGCTGGGCCTGTGCCCAGGGGAAGACCAGGGGTTATAAAAAGCTGCTGGGGGGTGGGGGGGTGGGGGGTAGGTTCGGGAGGAGGGGATTTATTTCAGCAGCTGACAGCGTGTTCCTCTGTACGGCAGCAGGGAACAGGAGGTCTGCGAGAAGAGAGAGAGAGAGAAGCACAGGAGTGGATTGGGGAAGAGGGAAAGAGGGAGGAAGAAGTGAGAGAGAGAGAGAGAGAGAGCAAGAGAGCGAGGTTACAAGCAGACAGAGGAGAGGAAGTGAGGTGTCGAGGTCATGGATGCCCTGGCACTAGAGGCCACCCAGCCCAAAAAGCCCTCCCCACCTGCCCCGCCCGTTCCAGTCAAACGCCCTAAACCCGCCAAAAAGGCTAAAAAAGCTGTGGTTTTCTTTGAGGTGGAGATCCTGGATGCCAAGACCAAGGACAAGCTCTGCTTCCTGGACAAGGTAAGAAAAAGCTCTCATGTCTCTCCTGCCCAGGGCTTTAGAACACTGGAGCAGACTTGGACTTAAGTGCAGCCCAGATGTGGGTGCTGCTAGAATTAAGTCAGGTGTAAAGTTCTAAAGTTTTGCCAGAAGAAATTGTGTTTTTTTTTTTTTGGGGGGGGGGGGGGGTAAATTTATGTCAGTAAATACTGAATTCATAAAACCGACCCAAAAGGCCCGTTAAAAGAATAATGTCAACCTTCACTACAGCCTGTCGTGTGGGTACAGTCACCGCTGAGCATTGAAGCATGTAATTTGTTGATGCTCCCTAAGTCTTTGGCTCAGCGTGCAGCAAAAGGACAAGTTAGAATAAATGGCGTGCATGCATGTTACCGGGACAACCTGTACATAAATGTCGGGTTGGGGTATAAGAGGAATACTGGGCACCTGTAAGAAAGATGGAAGACACACAGGACAATTTTTATTTCATATTAAACACCCTCAAGACAATAGAAATAGAAATGTCGAGTAGAAATGAAATGTTAAACTGAGTTAGCAGTTAGCACAGTCACACACTGATGGCGGGAACATGTCAACAGATAGCGACTTTCCGGGGTGTGAACTGAGGACGCGTGCAACGCACGCACATACTTGGGTGTAAACGCTAACGTAAACCTCAAGCAAAGATGATTCCAGGCCTCAAACGTAACTCCCCTCATGTCCAATCGGAGTGGGTGTCAGTAGATGCTGAAGTTGCTGAAGGCACAACCTCGCCAAGTTATTTTGTGAAAGTATGTTCATTTGCTCCTTCACTTTGCCCTATAATTGTCTTGTTCAGTGATAGCACTGATCGGTAACGGTGTTACTGTTAAATATGACTTTTCAGTGAAGGATAAGAGAAAAATTCTTAGATTTACAGACCCGTTGTTTCTTTTTGCTCATTTTCAAGCAGTTTATTTTCCCTTAATTGACGTTTACCTCGGCCTTTCCAAGTTTCATTGCTTTCCATGGCCTGTCCATGTGACCTCATGAATGTGAATAAATAAATATCAGAAGTGTTTCCTGAAAATGTCTTTTCATTTTTAAAATCACAAACATAAAAAAGAAAATTCTTATTGAAACTTGGCAAGCCCAGATACATTGCACGAAGGCGTTTCTGTTGTGTATACACGTAGTGCCTACACATATCAACACTCGAACAGCGGTTCCCAAACCACGGGTCAGGACCCACTGGTGCATCGTGGGAAGTTTTGAACGAGGTCACAGCGTGGTACTTGGAGAACAGGACTTACTGTCCGCCGTCAGCTGACGCGTTTGAAACAGGCGAACGAAACGCTGCACCTGTTGCGCGCGCTGGCTTTCGACGCGCGCGACTTGGAAGACGTTTTAATTCCGTGTGTGTGAGGGTGCGTCTGGCCGGAGTTCGGTCAGGTGCGGCTCCCGTAGCGAGCGCCCCCTCGTTTGGCCTCGCGGGTCGCGGGGGACCCCCTTAACGGAAACAGCTCTGCACTCGTTCCTCTCTGAAAGTGACGGTGTTCACACGTTCTCTCTGTTTGCCCATCGGGTCCCACCGCGCCGTGGATGTGATCATCAGAAACCACAGCTACAGACTCTAAACTTGTGCTTCTGAAACGAGGTGGAAACTAGAAAACGTGTGTATATTTATCCTCACTTTATGTCAATGGCCATTAATGAAATGGGATGAAGAGTTAGGTTTCAAACTAAGAGTGCGTGGAATGATTTACGTCTAATGATCTCAGTCCGTCTTAATTTGTTTATTAGTTTTTTTTTTTGATAAAATTCTAGTAAACTAGCCCCAGTAGTCACATACACACACACAACAGCTGCTCATACAACTGAATCCTGTGCTGATGTTACAGAAAACCTGGCATTCCTGTGGCGTATGGCTGACTTTGGGAGAAAATGGCCGTTTTGTATTCTCTGCCTGTCTGCATCGATAGGGGTAGCGGCGATGAAGTCTTACCACTGGAGACTCAGGGCAACTGAAAGAAACGAGAGTAACTGACTTAATGTGTGTGTTTAGTCTGGGAGGTTCAGGTGCTGTTTAGCCCGAAATGAGACTCCCTTCATCTGCAGAGCTATCTGTTGGGATCTGCGTGTTCTGGGAATTAGCTGAGTCGCTTAGTGCCCAGACGGCTAAACTTACTGCTAATCACAGATGTGCTGGATGAGTCGGATTATCTCCACACCCAGCCCAGCATGCACCACTCCACAGCCCGAGCTCTTGGCTGTGATTCACGTTATTAATGAATAATGTCAAACACATACGCAGATTTTCTCTCGCACACGCACGCACGCCCACATGCATGCACGCACACACACACACAGCCTTGACCTTTCAGTACTTTTCCTTGATTAAGTGTAACTGCAGGTGTTCTTAAAGTAATTACAGTGAGAAGTCCGCTGTATCGAGCTAACTGCACGTGTAGCAGTTCGGTCAAATCCAATTATGAAGAAATAATTGCGTTTCTGCAGTAATGAAAGAAACTTCTTCGACCGCTTTTCCTCTCAGTGTTGAGTCTGTCAGTTTATGGCGGGTGGTAGAGGTGGGGTTTCTTTGACCGAAGTTTCACGGTTTCTGAAAGACGCTTCTCTGTTCTGTTTTGCCTTGTCGCGTCAGGTGGAGCCAAATGCCACCATCGGAGAGATCAAGTCCATGTTCCACAAGTCCCGTGAGTACTGCAGGCTCAGCCCCAGATTACCGACCGTGCCTCTTAGGGGCTGCTCGACGGCGCATTGGGTGAAGGCACCGTGCTGTGGTGCGTGGATGAGCTCCACGGCCTCTGGTTGAATCCGGACCGCGCCGACTGCGCCAACTGTGCCGACTGTGGCCAGTACCCCCACAGGGCAATGGGTGCTTGCTTTGCCCAGGGTACGGGAGGGTTCACTTTGTTAGGGTTTGTGTTTCATTCCTATTTACCACCCCCCCCCCCCCCCCCCACTCCTGAACCGGGTACCCATGTACCACATGCCAAAGCCGCGTAAGACAGCAACCTCCTCAGTCGAGCAGGACAGAAGTCCTTCACTTGCTACACTCCCTGTGTCCAGCTAAATGGGATGGATCTGAATGTCTGTGTGTGTGTGTGTGTGCTGACCCTGCCTGTCTCCCTGTGTCTGTTTCAGACCCACAGTGGTATCCGGCCAGACAGTCCATCCGCCTCGACCCCAGTGAGTGTCTCATTCGCAGCTCTGCACAGCCAGGGCCTTTAACCTGAACCAGCCGTACTCTCAGTTACCTGAGTCTGTGTTCACCTGTGTGAGTGAGGGTGTGTGTGTGTGGTATAAGCGTGTGTGTGTGTGTGTGTGTGTGTGTGTGTGTGTGTGTGTGTGTGTGCGCAGTATAAGTGTGTGTGTGGTATAAGCGTGTGTGTGTATGTGTGTGTGCAGTATAAGTGTGTGTGTGTGTGTGTATGTGTGTGCACTATAAGTGTGTGTGTGGTATAAGCGTGTGTGTGTATGTGTGTGTGCAGTATAAATGTGTGTGTGTGGTATAAGCGTGTGTGTGTATGTGTGTGTGCACTATAAGTGTGTGTGTGGTATAACCGTGTGTGTGTGTGCGGTATAAGTGTGTGTGTGTGCACTATAAGTGTGTGTGTGGTATAACCGTGTGTGTGTGTGCGGTATAAGTGTGTGGTGTAAATACTGCTCCTTCCTCAGAGGGGAAGTCTCTGAAGGATGAGGACGTGCTGCAGCAGCTCCCTGTGGGGACCACCGCCACCTTCTACTTCAGAGACCTGGGAGCACAGATCAGCTGGGTCACTGTGAGTACCCACACACTAATGCCAGTACACATACACACACTTATATACTTATACACACCCATACACACACTTACATACTCATACACACAGTCTTACACTTAAACACACTTCCTAATACACATACGCACACTTATATACTTATACACACACACACACACATACACACACTTATATACTTATACACACCCATACACACACTTACATACTCATACACACAGTCTTACACTTAAACACACTTCCTAATACACATACACACACATTTATATGCACACATACAGTATATACTTACACACGCATGCACACTCACTCACAGACACACACAGACACTCACACACACACTCACACAACGGTTTGAGGCTGTCTGCTGGTGTGGAACCTGCTGAACCTGATCTGTGAGAGGAACCTGGGGGGGGGGGGCGGCAGAAGTAGGTATGTGGGTCATGCCCCTCCCCAAGGCAGAGGAACCTGATCTGGACCTCGGGCATGAGGGGGATCAGGATGGGATTGGGTGGGGCGAGGGGATCAATGATGCTGTTAACCTGTTACTGCACCCCCTACTGTTGTGTTGTGTTGTGTTGTGTCGTGTTGTGTTGTGTTGTACAGTGTTGGGTTGGGTTGGGTTGGGTTGTTTTCTGTTGTGTTGTGCTGTGTTGTGCTTTCTGTGTTGTGCTGTACAGTGTTGGGTTGGGTCGGGTCGTTTTGTATTGTATTGTGTTGTGTTGTGCTGTGTTGTGTTGTGTTGTACAATGTTGGGTTGAGTTGGGTTGTGTTGGGTTGTGTTGTGCTGTGTTGGATTGGATTGGATTGGATTGGGTTGTGTTGTGTGGACTTAGTTCATTCATCTGTGGATACAGATTTCCAGAGGGGGGAGCACACAGTTCTCTGCGTACCCGGACTGTGACAGTTGAAGGTGTGAGGACCAGCGGGATCCTCTGGCGCTATATTTGGGGCGTCTGTAAGGCCGGCGGTGGACCCCGGCCATGGTGGCGGGCCCCCGGATGGGGCTGTTCCTGCAGGGTCTCCCTGCCTGTGCGCCGTGCGTTGCGTTAATGTGTTTCAGGAGATGGGCCCAGATTAAGCTCCCATCACATTATCCCCTACCGCCACCGGCAGCTTGCGCTGGAGCGTCCGCCAATTACACGGAGGCTCCGCCCTCAGAGCACATGAGGGAGGGAGGGAGGGAAGGAGGGAGGGAGGAAGAGAGAGGAGCTCTACTCTGGGCCCCCAGGAATGAGAGAAAGGGGAGGAGGGAGTGTGGAAGCAGGGAGGAGGGGGCGAGTGTAGCTCTGTCTGCCTCAGCTGAGCCTTTGTCATGTTGATTACCGCCAGTGCTCTGTGTTGATTACCGCCAGTGCTCTGTGTTGATTACCTCCAGTGCTCTGTGTTGATTACTGCCAGTGCTCTGTGTTGATTACCTTCAGTGCTCTGTGTTGATTACTGCCAGTGCTCTGTGTTGATTACTGCCAGTGATCTGTGTTGATTACTGCCAGTGCTCTGTGTTGATTACCTCCAGTGCTCTGTGTTGATTACCTCCAGTGATCTGTGTTGATTACCGCCAGTGCTCTGTGTTGATCACCCTGACTGTCGAGCACCTGTATATCCCTCTGAACAATATCTGGGCTGGATGAATCATGTCTGGCGCTGTGTTTCTTTGTCGGCCGGTTCGGGGGCCCAGCAGATGCGTGACATTGGTAGAGAAACGCCCGCAGGAGTTTGCAGCGGCTTCACTGAAGTCACGCTTGTGAAGGAAGTGCGCGGACCGGGGTTCGAGGCCCAGCTCCCGCTGTTCTCGCCCTGCTCCGGCCCCTCAGAAATGATCTGGAACCTTCCTCTGTTTTCACAGCCACACACGCCGATCACGCACGCCGATCACGCTCGCTCGAATCCCGCAGGTTACGTCACTGATCTGAAGAAGCTCAGTTTAATAAGCCGCTTTAATGAGCTTGGCGAGAGCTCGCTGGATTTTGTCGCTGAACTATTCAGAGCGAGAAAATTAAATCACAAAACGGCGTCTTTTACTGCTTAACTGTAATTTGATTCGCCGAAGATAAAATGGATGCGCTAAACGATTTTCAATTTTCAGCTGCGCGTGAGTTCTGAGTAGAAAAGTCAGGTCACTGACCCTGATGCATGCTGGGAGTTCCTTTACATTTTGCATGCACAAAAATGACCAACTTTAATCTCCCTTGCATGATTAATTTCATTTTTGTGTAGAGACCTTATAGTGTGAAATTATGGTAATGTCATGGAGTGGATATACTGCAAAGTTGTGATTTATGGATTAGCCCAAGCAGGCTAAGTTTATGGATCCGTAGAAGCTGGCCATTTGCAGAGGCAATATTGCACATCTGATGTTTGCATATTCATAGATTGCTATTTGCAATGATGTGTCATAATTCATGTTCCTTAAACCGAAGTACAACACAGTTCGGATGCTGGATCACTTTTTCCATGTCGGGGGGGGGGGGGGGGTTGTCTTGTTCAGATTGGTCAGGGCAGACACGGCCATGCTTAAGATTGATCCGGAATTCCACAGTACTCTTATTTTTTTCTCACTAGATGTATACCATTGTTTGGTGTGTGCAGTCTTACAGGTGTATCCAGGTGTATCATTTAAGTCTTATTTCTCTCTCTCTCTCTCTCTCTCTCTCTGTCTCTCCCTCCCCTTCTCCCTCTCCCCCCTCTCTCCCTCCCCCTTCTCTCTCTCCTTCTCCCTCTCCTCCCCCTCCCCCTCCCCCCCTCTCTCTCTCGCTCTCTCTCTCTCTCTGCAGGTGTTTCTGACAGAGTATGCCGGGCCACTCATCATCTACCTGCTGTTCTATTTCCGGGTTCCCTTCATCTACGCCCCAAAGTACGACTTCACCACCAGCAAACACTGGGTTGTGCAGTAAGTATCTCTCCTGACTGTACTCTGGCTATGGGTAGGAGATAGGACAGTTGTGATGCCACCTTGCTGGTGGAAGAGAGAGCTGCACCAATCACAGATCACCTTGGTAATGACCAGTATAACAAGGCTGGCTGTGATTGGTCGATGCTTTGTGGTTATTTTGCAAGCTCCCACTCAGCATTAGCGGGGAATCGTGTTATCATTAGTCGTAATAGCTAGTCACACTGCTTATGCCTGTCTCCCTCAGTCTAGCCTGTATGTGTCACTCCTTCCACTACGTCAAGAGACTCTTGGAGACCCTGTTTGTCCATCGCTTCTCCCATGGCACTATGCCCCTGCGCAACATCTTCAAGGTAACAGCAACGTGGGCGGGGGAGGGGAACTACAGCCCTGTTACTTTGTCGATTGGAGAAAA
This sequence comes from Anguilla pacifica, assembly GCA_039654925.1. Lineage (NCBI taxonomy): Eukaryota > Metazoa > Chordata > Actinopteri > Anguilliformes > Anguillidae > Anguilla > Anguilla pacifica. Next base: position 63,996,680 of record CM077285.1, on the reverse strand, counting down.
TGGTATTATATGGGCAGGTTACAACTCAGGGTGTTAGACTAGCAGGTAACATAGGCAATCCTAGCAGAGCTATGTACATTAATCATTTAAGTCCAGTTAATATAAAAGATTACAGAGGCGACACTTTCTTAAAAAAAATAAATTAATTAAAAAAGCGCCACATTCTACAATCCGCTGCTGTGATTGGACAAGTTGAATGGCCTGCAAAGGCTGTTCACACGGCTGCAACTTCTCTCTGCAACATTCTGAAACGGTTTCGTTGTGTCGCAAAATCTTTGGCCTGAACTGGGCTTAAAAGTGTAAGATCACAAATATGTGGTCAGAATGTTCTAATGCTGGTGCAACAATCATGGCTGGTGACTGAAAGCAGTGGAGTTCTAGAACATTCCAAAAGACCTACTCTGCAAAAGGGTTAATGTGCAGGCCCCGCTGTGTTGTGCTTTTCAACCTTTGTTCACCGGCTTGAACCATGTGACCTTTCTGTGACCTCCTGACCTTGCTGTGACCTCCCACATGCCCGCACACCTGTCTGACACACGTGTCGTGTTTGGATCCTTCCAGAACTGTACCTACTACTGGGGCTTCGCTGCATGGATGGCCTATTACATCAACCACCCTCTCTACACGCCACCCAGTGAGTACATACCGCACACTGCACGTGATATACAGCATGTTTACGCTGCACGTGTTAAGTACACACTGCACATACGACATACTGCTCAATAACATGCATGCACACAATCGTCACACACGGCGTGGTACATGCACAGCACATGCGATATTCATGCTGCGTGAATCGCATCCGCAGCACATGCATGCTGCACATGTTATATGCACAGGAGCATTTACTGTACATGCTACGCTATCGTCATTTGTGTTCTTAGCGAGCCCCCTTTTCCAGGGTGACGTACGCAGCTAACAGTGTTACATAGAGGCTTTTCAGGGAGTATGCCTTTCTGATGGGCACAGCCGCTGCTGTTCTTCTGGTAATCAAACCTGCAACCTCCTGTTGAACCTGCACCACATCGTGCGCTGTGTCGGGAACCCGTTTTCCTTATGAAATTCCGAGTCAGATTCCTAACAAAGTGCTCAAACACATCTACACCGCATACAGCACATTGACATAAAGATCTTGCATACATCGCACATATGTGCAGTGCATTACATACAGAAACACGTACGGTCTGTGCATGTTATGTGTGGTGCCTATACATTCGTGTGACCGTCATGTTTCTGTGTTTGCAGTCTACGGAGAGCAGCAGGTGAAGATGGCCCTCATTATATTCCTGGTAAGAGCCAATGGCTGTGTTGCTGACCTCACTTCTTGTTTTCTTCCAATGGCTGTGTTGCTGACCTCACTTCTTGTTTTCTTTCGATGGCTGTGTTGCTGACCTCACTTCCTGTTCTCTTCCAATGGCTGTGTACCCCTGTCAGTGTCAGCGCTTGATGTGCCGCTTGCTGCCATGGTAACGTTCTGTTGGTCTTCTGTCCTCAGTTCTGCCAGATCGGAAATTTCTCCATCCACATCGCCCTGCGCAACCTTCGACCTCCCGGTGAGCAACCGTGCACGTTTTCACACACACACACACACACTCACGCACACTCGTGCACGCTCGTGCGCCCACACTCAAAAAGTGCTTCATGTAGCGCCCGTGTGCTGTGGCTTGTTTTTAGGTGTGCCTGACTGTTTTATTGTGTTTCAGATGAGCACATGGCCCTGGCCATTTCTCACTCTCTCATCTCCTCTCTCCTCCCTGCATTCTCCCTCAGGTTCTAAGACCAGGAAGATCCCGTACCCCACAAAGAATCCCTTCACCTGGATCTTCCTGCTCGTCTCTTGTCCTAACTACACCTATGAGGTGAGCGCAGTTGGCCGGAAGTCCACAGGGGGGCGCCAAATGGCCCTGACTTGCACGTACAGAAATCTGAAATCTGTCCCGCCCGTTCTTTATCTGCAGGGGACAAGTTTGTTCCGATGCAATAGGCGACCAGCTGAGGATTGGTTTATCCAGCTGATCCCGGCACAAATCAATTTAGCGATTTTTGAGATGGTACCCCAGGCGTGTCGAACTCAAATTCTGGATGGCCAGAGTGTTCTACATGTTCTCTGTGCTTTCCTTCCAATCAGCAGCCACTTTAGGCTCCTGCTGCAAAATGTACAGACTCTGTATGCTAATCTGGGGCTTAAGTACTTAATTATGTCAATAAACCAGAAGATAATGGGGTCTAATACTGCTCATCTATACATGTAAGGTTCCTCTTTGTTTGGAAGCATTGCCCTCTGTTGGCAGAGAGGGGTAGTGATCAGTGCTGTGGAAAAAAATCCACATGATAGAATACAAGATGTGACAGAAAAGATTAAAGACTGGGCAGGAATAAAATTTCAGAGCAACGCTGAAAGAAGTTATGTAAAATGGAGAATCAGATGAAAATCCCCAGCGTTAAATATGATTGTTTGTGGTTATGTCACTCGACAAATGTATCGATCACTATTTTTAAAGATCTTTAAGCGTGATGTCAGGTAATACGCGCATTCTAATGAGCTTCTAATTAGCCAACCCTGCTACTAGCCTAAGGGCGAATGCATCCGTGAGAGAGCGCAAGACATATTTAACTCAAAAATGACTAAAAACAACGAGGAGGCTACATGAATTTATGCATTTTAAAAACCTTAAGGAACACTAACAACGTGCTACGGGTTCTGTTGGAAACTGTCGGGGGCCAGTTTAATGATCTTTGAAGCATGCCAAGAGCCTGATTTACAAAGACCCCTTCAGCAGGTGCAAAAGCTTTTAGTGAACACCAGACTAATAACATGACCAATGATTGGTGCTGAACAAATACTGTGATGACCAATCATTGGTCATGTTTCTTGTTGTGAGCACTAGAAGGTTCTGCGCACGCTGGAAGTCTTGGTAAATGGGGCCCAAAGTGTTCTCCATGCGCTCTCTCGCTCATCGTGGTCACGGTGGCTAATGCTAACTGAAGCGCAGCGGGGTAATGCTGGGCGGCCTTCCTCCCTCACAGCTGGGGTCCTGGCTGGGCTTCACCCTGATGACCCAGTGTCTGCCGGTGGCCTTCTTCACCCTGGTGGGCTTCGTCCAGATGACCGTGTGGGCCAAGGGCAAGCACCGCAGCTACCTGAAGGAGTTCCGTGACTACCCCTCCCTCCGCTCCCCCATCCTGCCCTTCATCCTGTAGGCCCCCCCCAGACCCACCCAGGATGTTACCCGACCCCCCCACCCACCCCCCCCCTCCCAGATCCTCGGACCATCTCCAGCCACACAAGATCCAGCTCGCTCCAATCGGGACTTTGCTTTTCTGGGAGATTGCTGCTCATTGGCTAGTGATGGGAGAAGGTTGGGCTTCATGAATCCCCCCACTCCCCAGTGGGTGGAGCCATGTGTTACCAGGCAACCACTTACTTCGACCACTTGTAGTATTTGGCTTTGGAGACTGGAGAGGGAAATGTGTTTTGATTGGTTAGTACAATGTGTCAGTCATTGGGTGGCACGTTAGCTTCATCCGGAACGGGAGGTTCATGAGGTCACACAATCCCATCCCCATCATAAAGGAAGTCAGTGTATTGGTCTGATGTGAGTGTCCTTGGGTTCTGTCTATTTCTCACATTAATTGGGTGTATTGTAAAAGAAGGGCTCATTAAGAGAGGAATAAAATAACAATTGTACTTGTTAGTTTAGAACATTAATGTATCAAAATTGGTCCGTGACATTGGGAACTTAATGTTTTGTTGAGAAATGTTGTTGAGCCAATTTCTTGATTAAGAAAAAAGAAAAACATAATATTTTAATAGGCTTTCTTCCATGAATCCAAACCGTAAAGCGCTGGAAATTTGTTTGCCCTGTAATCTAGGCAACTTTGTTCTTTTGATCTATGTAAGGCTAATTTCTTACAAAAAAAGTTTTTTTCTGTCTTATGTCTGAATGATTCATTACTGATTTCTCTTGTTTACTAAACATACTGTTTACAGCAATGTCTACTGAATATACTGAAAGACTAAGCCCAGTGTTCTGTGTGTGTGTGTGTGTGTGTGTGTGTGTGTGTGTGCACGCACGTGCACGCGTGGGTGGGTGTGTGCATACTTCCTGCTCAGCCATGAACATACATGCATATGTGTGAGAGAAACAGAGAGGGAGGGAGAGAAGGAGGGAAGGAGAAAAAGACGGCGATTACAGTCCCTACCCTAGCCACTCCTCCAGTCTTGCTGCCTGCGGATTGGTTGACAGCACGGATAATCTGCATAGTAACCAGATATTATTTTCTCCTTCTGCGGGCCTTCTGTATCTGGGAGGTTCTGATCAGTAACATGGGTCTTTTGCTGTCCAGCTTGCTAAGCTAGTTATAAATGCTCCATATTTAGCCGCAGTCCTTCGTGAACATTCATGGCGAGCCAGCACATCATAGCCATTAGAGTTATCCAGAGTGACTTTCCCAACTTTTTACAGCTTTTACATTTACATTGCATTCATTTATACAGCAATGCAGGTTAAGTACCTTGCTCAAGTGTACAACAACAGTGTCCTACCTGGGAATCAAACCTGTAACCTTTAGGTTTTCAAGGCCAGCTCCTTACCCATTATACTACACTGCCGCCCACATAGCAGTTTTAGCATCAACTTTTTTTTTTGGCGGAGACAGGATTTTCAGTGCTATGCACACAGAACTGTATATTTGGCTAGTGCTTAGAACATCTGTATCAACTATGAGAGCTGCTGTTTACTATTCTGAAGGAATTTTCTTCTCCAATTGGATCACATTTGGCATATCTCAAATGCAGGCAGTTGGGTTTTTATACCAATCTGCTGCTGTGATTCGTGAGGGAAACGGATACTTTCAAAACAGAAATTGACGGCAGTCTTTTTTTTCTCTGGATTTATTCTCTGTGCCGCTTGTGAGTTTTATGGACACTTTGTACAGTGTGTGAAGAATAGCCCAACACCAGACATGAGTAACAAAGAATGGGACTTACTTTCTGGCGCTCCCCTGTTTCATGTCATCACCTGACCAATCACAGGACAGATAATTTGTCATGTGACTGAGCTCCTTCTGTGTATGGCTGGGAAGTGGAGTGCTGAAGGCGGCAGCCATTTTCTCCAGCTTTTCCCTCAACAAAAGATTCCAGGTACAGTCTCAGAGTTTACATAATTCTAATAAAATAAGTTCACAGCTTTGCAACGGGGCATTTAACAAGCATGATAGGACAGTATGGTTTCATGAACACCAGTAATAGGTGGAGCTACAATGACTTGTTTGAACCAATCACAAGCTTTTTTTTCTTCTGCTGGAAAACACTTGGTTCAATTGGTTCAATAGATTGGTTTAAATCTGGGAGTTATTATAGCATGTGTACACTCCTACCTAATTTAAGGAACATGAAGCCTCACTCAAACATCTCTGGTGGCTCAATCACACACTGTAACACTGTAATGATCCATCACTATAATGGTGTATGACAATGTAGAAGAATGCAACCTAATGTAACCTTGTCAAGCTAATGGATTTAGCAGCTAATGGGCACCAGTAGAGGTAAGCCAGCACAGTCAGGTAAGACCCTCACACAAACTTTGGTCTGCCACACCCACTGCCACCTGCAGTTGATTTGACACAAATAATAAACCAGTGTAATAAATTGCTATTTGGGATGATTCTCCTAAGTTTTGAGGGGAGTAAACAAGGAAGTGAGCACTTATAAATCTTAGTTTTGAGGGTGCAAAACTGGAAATTAGCACTTCTAAATCTTTGTTTTGGGGGGTTTAAAACAGGATCAGTAGTGAGAATGACTGCATTCTGTCATTCGGCTTATGAAAAAAATCTCTGGAATGTTCCAGATAAACAGGGAAGCCTGGCCACATGAACATGATTTTCAAGTTGTATTTTTCTTCGGGAGCATAATTATAATGATTGAATTAGCAGGCAGCTGACCAGGCTGCTCTGCAAATGCCTGAAATTTTACCCATTCTCTGAGCTACTTACTGGAGCACCTGTGGAGCAAATGAGGTTTGGCAAATAACATTGTGTCCTGTGCTCACTGAATGGAGCACATACACATACGCACACACACATATGCACACATGCACACAGACATATGCACACACACGTATAGACACACACGCACACAG
>CM077285.1:63978040-63985540 GCA_039654925.1 Anguilla pacifica | reverse complement strand
TACTAGAGCATGGACAGGGGGGGAGAACAAAGGGCTCAGCTGGGTACAGAGGAAGCTGAGGGGTACAGGTGTATATCAGGGTAGCTGAGGGATACAGGTGTATATTAGGGTAGCTGAGGGGTACAGGTGTACATTAGGGTAGCTGAGGGGTACAGGTATATATTAGGGTAGTTGAGGGGGCATTACCTGCACAAGCTCCTGCAGCTCCCTTTTCACCTCCTCCAGGCCCCCGATGTCCTCCCAGTTCACCTGCGGAACCTCCGCCACCGTCTCCCTCAGAGCTGAAGGGTTGCTCTGGCCCAGGGCCCACTGACAGACAGACAGACAGACATGCAGGCAGGCAGACAGACAGACAGACAGACATGCAGGCAGACAGACAGACAGACAGACAAACAGGCAGAGAGACAGACAGGCAGGCAGACAGTCAGATAGTCAGGCAGGCAGACAAACAGACAGACAGACAGGCAGGCAGGCAGACAGACAGACAGACAGGTAGACAGATGGATGGACGGCCAGACAGACAAGCATACAGACCAGGGTCAAATAATCAGGAAATACTTAAAATTCTGGTAAAACTCCTGAAAATCAGACAGTGTTAAAAGCAACATAGATTTTCACTTTAAATGTGAGAGAAAAGGTGATTGACTGGGTGCTTAAAGGATGTCTCATTCATTCCTCCTGCAAACTCTCTCCAGGCAGAACACAGATGATGTAACTGCAGCACACAAATTATCTGCTCCTCCGGTTCCCCAAGGAGAACGGCTGTTGAGTAACACTGACCAACCCTGCGCATTGTATATCTAATCAGTGCAAGCAATACTGCTGTTATCCTTTTCAAATGGAGGCCAAAGTCACAGTCGAGGCTAAATAGCAGCAAAAATACTGGCCTGTAAAATACATTGTAATTAACCAGCCGGTCCCCAGCTATAAAAAAAAACTCTTTCATAAAGGCTTTGGTATAATTGAAGAGTTTAAAAAAAACTAATGTTTTGTTTTTTTAAAATCCTGAAAAAGCCCATCCCTTTTTTGTCTTTCTTAATCAATTGAGAAGGTCCTTCTATCCCAAGAGCGCTTTGTCTCAAAGAGCAGCTTGCTACTTACACTTACATTACACTTTGGCATCTTTCTGTTTGCAAGATTTTGCCAAACTGGCTGCTTGCTTGCAGATACCAAGAATACACCAGACTGACCAAAGCATTGGGACAAGCATCGTTTAAGGGTTCCTTTATCTAGATTTTTCCAAACTCTGCAGACCAGCCAGAACTTAAACAACCACACAAGCTACACCTACCACACAGCTCTTAATCTGCAAGACCACACCCACAAACCAGCCCTCAACCAACCAGGCTCCACCCACCATACAGCCCCAAAACAATTACCTAGACTCCACCCACCATGCACATATTATGGCCACATTTACCACATCTTTCCTCTTGTAAATGTCATCAGAGAATGAATACCATTAAAAACCTCTGTTAAATCCTTATCATAACAGTACCTACTGGAATTCAGTATTGACCCACAGGTAAAGTGTGAGCAAATAATGTACTTAAAGTAGATTTTCAATGTACCTGCATTTTCTGATGATTTGCTCCATGAATCTTTAGTCACTAATGTTAATTATTGGCATTATATAATATAATATAAATATTATGTAAAATCTGTGTGTACAGTAAGCTCTCTTTCACTTGACAGTGTGTTGGAAATTGATCTTATTTTGATATTGTAAATTACTCCTCGATAGATTCCTGGAGGGAGGCTGATACTTCTGCTGGGTGTATTAAACATATACCCCCCCCCCCCCCCCAACAACAACCCAGAAGGAGTTCACGACGGGAGTGTGGCTGACCCGGAAGTCGTCCATGGTGACGGCGAGGGAGTTGAGGAGGTCGGCGTCTATGGTCTCGTCCTCCAGGTCGATGAGCGTCATCTTCTTCCGGATGGCCTGCAGCGCGGCCTCGGAGCACAGCGCGGCCATGTCCGCCCCCACGTGCCCGTGCGTCTCCATGGCGATCTGTGAGACGGACAGGGCATTGAGACACTTTCCTCTGTGGTGAGGCCGATGACCTGCCTGCACAGCTGCCACACCTGTTCCACAACTTAAGACTGACGCTGAAAACGCGGACAGTTCAAATTTCTCTTTCTCCGTTCATTTCTTTTGTCCCCTTTGTTCTCCGTTCCTCCTCCCCTCCCCACATCTCCTCTCATCTCTGTGTTCTCTCTCTCTCCTCCCCTGCTCTCATACCCTTTCCAGGTCCACGTCGTCAGCCAGTTTCATGTTCTTGGTGTGAATTTGCAGAATCTCAAGCCGCCCTGTGGAGTCTGGAATTCCAATGTCAATCTCCCGATCAAACCGCCCTGTACAGACAGACAGACAAACAGGCAGACAGACAGGCAGAGAGACAGACAGACAGACAAACAGGCAGAGAGACCGGCAGGCAGGTCGGCAGACAGACAGACAGACAGACAGACAGACAAACAGGCAGAGAGACCGGCAGGCAGGTCGGCAGACAGACAGACAGACAAACAGGCAGAGAGACCGGCACGCAGGTCGGCAGACAGACAGACAGACAGACCCTTGATGATGCTTTAGTACTATTACTGTTATTACCTCGCTCACCACTGAAAAATCTGTGTTACAGTTCGTGTATGTTTAGCATGCACATTTTGGCAGTATCGTCTGCTGAATTTACCATTACTTCTGTCCTCTCTCAACTACAAAAGGTTCTGGTTGTCAACAGGAGTTTCTAGTGATTTACTGTATATCAGTACAGAATATTCAGTCACACAGTCAGTACTGTACTTTCTCACACACCTTAATGACTTTTCAGAGGACATATAAAGCCAAGATGTTTTGGCTTTCAATGTTAGGAACTCAAACTGAATTATATGGTGGATGTATAGAATCCTTCATGTTAGCATCTCTCTCGCTGTCACTCTTCCTTATTCTCTCACTCTGTCACTCTCTCTCTCTCTCTATCCCTCCCTCCCACAGAGTTCCCTCTGACCAAAGCGGCGCAGGGCGGGGTCCACGCTGTTGGGCCGGTTGGTTGCTGCCATGACGACCACATGGGCGCGCTGCTTCAGGCCGTCCATGAGGGTGAGAAGCTGCGATACGATTCGCCGCTCCACCTCCCCATGAGTCTGAGAGAGAGAGAGAGAACGCACACAAACGAGCCTGAACAACCGATGCAAGAGAGGGTAGCACTGACACCACACAGCACAGACACCACCACCCCACCACATGACACAGACACCACCACACCACCACATAGCACAGACACCAACACACCACCACAAGACACAGACACCACCACACCACCATGCTACACAGACACCAACACACCACCACAAGACACAAGAACACCATCCTTACATCCTTATAAACCAGTGGGACTCAGTCTCCAGTCCTGGATTCAATCAAGGGTTGCAGTGCCTGCAGGTTTTTGGGCATTTCATTCGGCTACATTAAGCACTTCATTTTCGTTATTGATTGGCTACAGAGTGAAAAACCTTGATTCCATGGCTCAGTATTTACAGACTCCCCAGACTACACTAAGACTGTAGAGGCTGCATAGTCGCACCATGGAGTCATGGAGTTCTGACTCAGCAAAACCAGGCCCCGTTTTAGGCATAGGCAAAAGAGCAGTCACCTAGGGTGCTATTCGTCTGGGGAGGGGGGTGGGGGGGGCAGAGATCCACACATTTCATCCATGATAGTCAGGGGCACCCTGCCATCAGTCCCCCACCACACACACACACACACACACACACGTCCACAGTTCACAGTCTTGCCTAAGGCAACAGAAAGACTAGAGCTGTGCTTGGCGGAATACACACCATCACCGTAGAAACACATGCTGCCGCAATAGGGGTGCATGTGAACCTGACAATACAAACACAGCCACTATGGCTTGGGGGCGTCAAACTCAAGTGCTGGAGTGGTTTCCTTCTGCTCAGCAGCAAAGCAGGCCCTGGAAACAAGACGTGTGGACTTCTCACCCCGTCAGTGACTCGTAAGTGTCAGTCCCTTGTAATCAATCGCATAGTAAGTGCTGAGGCACACCAGACACCAGCAGATACTGCGGCCATCTTGGACTGGAGTCAGACACTCCATCAAGGAAGGAATGCACTGCCTCCACAAAACTGACATTGGCACTCCAGAAGCAATGTACAGAGTCTTCAGAACGTGCACAGACACAGAACACAGTCTCTTCCTCCTCCACCCTTATCCTCCTCTTCCTCACCTTTTCCCTCTTGGGCGCAATGGCGTCCAGCTCATCGATGAAGATGATGGCTGGGGCATTTTTCTCCCCCTCCTCGAAGGCTTTGCGCAAGTTACTCTCCGACTCTCCTGCCAGCTTGCTCATTATTTCTGGGCCTGGGGGCAACAACGAGTGCAACAAAAAAGACATACATCTGAGTGATATGAGAGAGCAACATTGAGTGTGACACACAGGAAACAGGCAGCCTGAGTGATATGAGAGGACAACATTGAATGTGACACACTGAAAACAGGCAGCCTGATTGATATGAGAGGACAGCATTGAGTGTGCCACACAGGAAACAGGCAGCCTGAGTGATATGAGAGGACAACATTGAGTGTGACACACAGGAAACTCATCACCTGAGAGATATGAGAGAAAACCTGTGGCAGCCCCGCCCCCATCATAGGGAAACTGTCTCACCGTTGATGAGGAAGAAGAAGGCTCCGGTCTCGTTAGCCACGGCGCGAGCCACCAGGGTCTTCCCCGTTCCCGGTGGACCATACAGCAGAATACCCCGTGGAGGCTGAGTGGGCAGTGGGGAGAAGGATTGGAGGCAGATTTTCCATACATGGCAACCTTACACTAGAGTGAGTTTCATGTGGCTGGATTCAACTAGACAGGAGATGTTTCTCCTGGCAAGGACTTCAGAATATACAGTACATAATTCTCTACACAACATAGGTCAATCAATAATTAATTAAATTAGCTTGACTGAATGAATAATTAATTTAATGGACAACTCTTGTCTGATTAATTGACTGACTGGCTGTTTAACTGAATGGTTGATTTGACTGATTGATTCATGCATTCATTAGAAGATGAGAGCGTTAGAATATTTGATGGATGAGAACAGGTACCTCATCACACATGGACCTAACTGTCTACAGAGGGATCTGGTTGGTTGAATAAATGATGACTGATTGGACAACTGAGCTTTTTTTTTCAATTTATTGACTAACTTTGATTGGTTGGTTTGTGGCTCACCTTCACTCCGATGGCTTTGAAGAGCCCTGGGTGGCGAAGTGGCAGCTCCACCATCTCCTTAATCTGGGCCAGCTGTTTGCGGCATCCGCCGATGTCATCATAACCAATGTCATTCAGGCTCTCCTCCTCGTCCTTGCGTGGAATACGGTACAGACCAATGACCCAGTCACTTTCCTCTCCACATGAAAACACTGGCCTTTACTCAATTAACATTCATCTGTGGTTTTGACTTACAAGCAAACACAAGCACCGCTCTTTTTTATTCGTAAACTAAGTTAAGCCAGTTCTTTGCAGTGACCACTGAACTCAAGTTGTGCTTGTGAAGAAAATAAATCTTTATTTTAATTGCATGTCATGGATAAATGACTGAATCCCAGCCTTTCCAGAATGCATTAAAATGACCAAATAATCTAAACAAAATATTCACTTCTAGATACTTACTATATCTCAATTCACACAGCAGTGGAAATAATGTTTATTTTATATTGCAATGTTTATCTCATTACTGCACACAGATTCAGCCAGAATAATGTCAGCAAAGCCCAGAGCTTTGTAACAGAATCCTAAGAAGAATGAGTTCATTGCTACAGCTACACAGCTATAGATAGCAATAATCAGTAGTTAAAAATAATATCATTCAAAATTTAGTTAGCCCCCCGTCCCGTCCCGTCCCGTCCCAGACCCCCCACCTCTCTTTTGATGGGTTCCCCCTCACAGTGGATTATGGTGTCAGGGGCGACGATGCAGTGGGGGGTGGGGTCTGTCTCCACGATCTTAAACTCCACTGCCCTCATGCCCCCTCTCACCAGGAAGATGTCCCCTGCAGACAGATCATTCGCCCCAGGTGGGCGCCAGAGAGCGGTCAGTCATCATCTCACTGGTAGAAGATCCATTCATACCCACACATGTGAAATGCAGACCTTGGCCAAACACATATTATAAAAAATACTCTCTTCGGATTCTGGAAAAAATATTGAAACCATTCCAGCAGATCCCTGACAAATTTTCAGTGAAACATGTAACTAACCAAAACGTACATTTATATAAAAGGCATCCCTTTCTGAATGTTGGTGAAATTGTATTATTATTGATGGATTTTTTTAAAAATTGTCAATAATCTGACGACTGAAGACTCACCTTTTCAGGCTGCACCTCTCCCCATCCCTCCCTACCTCCCTGTAGTCTCTAATTGAATATGTAAGCTCAGGTTTGTAGCTAGATAAGCTGTTTATCTTCGTTTATTTTAGTTATTGCACTCATGATTAATTATTGCTTGTATTATTTGCATAGGCTGCTTTGTTGCTGCTTTTGTATTGATCAGATTAACCTACAGGGTCCAAGTTAAACTACGCGGTCGCTCCCTGCACTTGGAACTGTACTTCCCTCTAGGGTTTTCAACACACTTGTTCCTGGTTATGGTTACACTTTCTTGTACCTCGCTCTGGATAAGAGCGTCTGCCAAATGCCTGTAATGTAGTGTAGTCTGTAGTAATTGAAAATAACTTTTCTGGAATCTAAAGGGTTAGAATATTTTAAATGATTTCACCAAGGTCTGGTGAATATCTGTATATGATGTCACAACACACATCATTAAGATAAAAACTGTGAGCATCAGCATTGCCACCCTGAAAATGCTTAGGTGCATGTTAGAAAGGTGGTGCACCTACCCTTGTGCACAGGGCGGTACGCCTCTAGGAAGTAGGGTTTGAGGAAGACCTCAAACAGGTTCCCTGTGAGCCCTTGGATCGTGTCGTCTATGGGCAGGACGTGGATGCGTTTGCCGTACTTAACGTCCGGGCAGGCCTGGATGCTGGGGACACACAGAGGAGTGAGAAACAATGCCCGCGCAACTCTCAACCGCACTTGATGACCTAGTGATGTCATCTAAATGTCACACTCACACTCCAGGCACCTGATGACATCGCCCGGTGCATGTTCTCCATGTTGTCCTATGTCAGCTCTCTGTTATCCCTCTGACTAATATATAATGACATCACACCATATCTGCCTTCCTCACACCCTGATGACATTGCCCTGTACCTGACCTTTTTGTTAGCTGATGACACCAGGTTTTAAGCTGCCAAATGACATCACACATACCTACTCTAAATGGCACTAGATGACATCACCCTGTTTTCTCATGACGATATGATCCTGTAACTGTCCTGTCCAGTATCTAATGACATCACTGTAACTGTCCTCTCCAGTACCTGTGGACATCACCGTAACTGTCCTTTCTACTGCCTGG
>CM077285.1:63938040-63970540 GCA_039654925.1 Anguilla pacifica | reverse complement strand
ACACTCACTGACATGTACACATGCACATGTGCATAGATGCAAGTATGCTGACTCACTCTCACACACACAAACACACACACATGAACACACAAATATACACACACACACACGCACACACACACAGCCCAGCTCCTGTTACCCAATGTGACCAGGAGAGTCTGTATTTAGAACTCAGTACAGCTCTGTTTACCCCAAAGATAGACCGAGGACTTCACAGCCATAAATTCAACAGGCAGTTCCATTCCCACAAAACTCTTTCTCTCTCTTTCTGTTGTGTGTTTTTGTATTTACTGTAGCACTTTGTGCGTGTATATGTGAGCGTGTGTATGTAAGACATCGAATGCTCTAAACCACAGTACAGGCCTTGCTCTCTCTCTCTCTCTCTCTCTCTCTCTCTCTCTCTCTCTCAATTTCAATTTCAAAGTGTTTTATTGCCATGGCAAATATAGTTGTGTGTGTATTTAAAAAAAAAAAACGAATTGTGCAACTGTGTCACTCTGATCTCTCTCTCACTCTCTCACTCTCTCTCTCTCTCTCTCTCTCTCTCTCTCTCTCTCTCAAATGGTCCCTGTGTTGGTCTCAGCTCATGTAACTGACAATGCCTGCCCAGCTCCCAACCCCAGCGCCCATTCCAGCTTCCAGAACCTGCCGCCTGGAGCAGAATGGCGGAATGGCGGAATGAAATGCCAGGACAACAGCAGCAGCGCAACACCGCCACTCCCCACGACACCGACACACACGAATACACACATATACATACTCTCAATGGTCACAAAAAAACACACACGACACACATACAACACGCTAACGCAGACACACACACACATGCAAACAAACAAACAAACACACACACACAGACACACACATGCACGCTAACACACACAAACACATGCACACGCAACACAAGTTAACTCGCACATACACACAAACAAATAAACAAACACACACATAGACACACACAAACAAATAAACAAACACACACACAGAAACACACAAAACACACATGCACGCTAACACACACAAACACAGACACACACACACACACACGGAGCTGTACTCACTCTGTTCCCCCGGAGGCCGGCATCCTCAGGCTGGGTCTGGGGGCTGAAGGCTGGGTGAAGGGCTGCTGGGTAACTTGCGCTCTGATGGTCGGGTGAAAGTGACCGTGTTCAGGGCGGCTGGATGCCCCCTCTCTGCCAGCTGACAGCCGACCCCATGCCTGGCTGGGGATCGCCCCCCCCCCACCGTCGCTCTCCCCCACGCCCCCCTCCTCTCTTCTGCCCTGGAGCCCGTCCCAGCACAGATACAGTATCATACCCGTCCCCTCTCTGTGTCTAACACACACAAACAAGCGCACGCACAAAAACACACATACACACTCACAAACACACACACACATGCACACACACATGCCCACACAGGCACGCACACACACACACACACACACACACACTCACTCACGTTCACTTTTGTAAATGGAACTTTCCAGTAGTACAATAAAAGCCTGAAGACTGGTCTGCATTGTAAAGCTGTGCTGCATTGTAAAAAACTGGTCTGCATTGTAAACGCATGCACACACACACACGCACACACGCATGCACACACACACACACACACACACACACACAGCTGACTCCACCTACAGGAATATCCTTATGCAACAAAAACACATTTTTCACACATGAAGATCCATTCATGATCTGTCCATTTTCTGTCATAATGAAATGCTGTGCTGTTTTGATCATATTTTCAGTGCTTAACCACACATAGAAATTATATCAAGACATGACTCTGACATGACAAGACATGACTCTCACAGCAAGAAGGTCCTGCGTTTGATTCCCTACCAGGGCCTTTCTGAATGGATTCTTTCCCCTGGGTTTCCTCCCACAGTCTAAAGACATGCAGGTAGGCTAATTAGTAACTGTTAATTGCCCATTGGTATGAGTGTGTGAGTGAATGGTGTGTGTCCTGTGATGGATTGCAATTTGTCCAGGGTGTATTCCTGCCTCTCATCCATTGCATGCTGGGATAGTCTCCAGCTCCCCTGTATCCCTGACCAGCAATAAGTGGGTTGGATTACAAATGGACGAACAGTTACTTATTTGAAAAATATGAACCTCTTCATATCTACCCATCACTGATTTGTTGTGGGTGAACTTCTGGGGGGGGGGGGCACCCATGCCTCAGTTACAGCTTAGTTCAGATTTTTGAGCTGCTCTAGCACTAATGCAGTTCTGTGATCAAAACCTGAGGTTTTGCGTCTACCAAGCGTCTACCTGGTGCACAGGACAAATGAGACCTAGGTACCTCATTAGTAACCCCTCGATAAAATGGCGGCATGAGCTCCAATCACTGCTGAACTCATGGCAGGTCCCATCCACCCTGAAGATCCACATGGCAGCCATTTTCACCATGCGCTCAGAGGCGTACTGACAACATACCGTCAGTTACAGTAAAAAACCAGCGAGGTATAACGCTCAGCGAAGCGAACTCAAGAGACGGACAACTCCAGCGCGGACCCTTGCCAAGTGCCACCTGTTGTTTGTACCCTCGGGCAAGCAAAGCAAGCAAGATACTTCCGTCTGAATTTGTTCAGTATGTATCCAGCTGGATGAATTCACAGCAAGTAAGCCCCTGCCCCTGCCACACCCCCCCCCCCTCCCCCCCGGTGCAGCACAGCGGGTAGAGAAATGGGCTCGTCTCCCAGGAAGTGACGGGTTTGGCAGCACTGCTGCCCTCTCTGACAAGGTGCATCATTTGCGCAACTTTGGTAAATAAACAGACCCGAGACAGGCCTTCATCCGAAACGCCCACGGTTAAGGACAAGGCCATTTTAGGTCAAAGGCTACGGATAGCAACAACCATGTGGCGACATAGCTCAGGAGGTAAGACCGATTGTCTGGCAGTCGGAGGGTTGCCGGTTCAAACCCCGCCCCGGGCATGTCGAAGTGTTCTTGAGCAAGACACCTAACCCCTAACCTCTAACTGCTCTGGCGAATGAGAGGCATCAATTGTAAAGCGCTTTGGATAAAAGCGCTATATAAATGCAGTCCATTTACCATTTACCATGTACTGCATAGGCACAGCTACCAGGCCTAGTGTGGTAAGGTGCCAATGTCCACAAGTGAAATAGGCATTGCTGCTCATTTCTTTGGAAATAAATACTTCTAGGGAGGTCTGGAGAGTCACTAGATCTATGCTATGTTGGCAACAGTGTTGCCTGTGCAGAAATAAGACATACCCTTAAGTTTGCCTAACATGCAAGCAATGAGTATCAAATTTGTTCTCTTTCATATTTTTATTCAAAAGCTCTTTTTATTCCTTTACAAAAAAAAAAAAAAAAACAGGAAACCAAGCAATAATGGTGCACATTTCTCTTCAAGAAATAATAACAACAACAATAACAATAATTAAAAAAAGGCTGAATAAATTCATATTCCGCACTCGGTTTAATTTGGTGCAAGACACACACAAAGAAATCCTGGGGCAGGCAGCGATATTGTACAGGCCTGTACATTTTCCCACACAGCAAGCCGTCATATTCATATAACAGGTTGTGGAGGGATTCCTTTGAATAAAATAACAGTAAAAAAGAATGCCATAAAAAATGTTTTCACTCATATGCCCTTCAGTCACTAAAGTGCATCTTATCTATTAAAAGCCTGAAAACACAGAATTTGGGCAACAATTCACAGACGAACAAAATCTGTATTGAACCATGTGACGACAGCACAATTCTTCACGTTCTCAGCGACTTCTAAAAACTCTTTGCATCTCTTCTGGGGTTTCCAACCTTCCGTAGATAAGCTGCACCTTACAGCACAAGGAAAAAACTCTCAATAACAGGAGCAACTATTTGAATGACATTTTCTTTAGTTTTCTTTTCCTTCTTAAAAAAAAAAAAAAAAAAACGTTACCTACACAAAGAATGACTAATTTTCTGCTGACAAATATGTTCACATTGGATTCCAAACAGCCATCTTGCTCAACACCATCACCAGCTTGAGATGCTGGAGCCAGCTTTACTGAACATGAGCTCTGAGAATCCACACGGACGCACTGGACCGGGATGAGCAGAGTGATGGAATATCGCTTGATGTCAACTTTAAAAGCAGGAATGTGACTTCACGAAGCCAAAGAGATGTGGTCAAACGGGCGCTGGTCCCTCCCCAAATCCAAAATACGGGAAAGGGGGAGGGAGGGGGTCATAAACAACAAATACGTTTTGGAGGCAAAGTTTTTAAACAAAAACAAGACCTTCAGCTCATCTACTTCCCCCTCCCCACCACCCCTTACAGCCTTGTATAACAAGTCTGTGTGCTGGTGTTGTACACAACATGCCCCCTACAAATTAAACACTGGTCCTCAAACTTTTAACTTCAGGGGAAATTCCAGAGAAAAAGCCAGAGTGTGTATGTGAAATAAATTAAGGAGTGAAATTTTGAATTGATTAAAAATAGTACTTTCCAGCCAAGAGTATGTCTGTAAAAACACCAAAATAGTTTTTTTTAAAAAGAAAAAATAAAAATAAAAAGAATTGCATTGTGGTGTCAATCACATAATACAACCTGACCAAATTTTAGCAGCTAAAAATATTTTTAAAAAGAGACAAGGCTTAGAAGCACACCTGAAGCACCTGTGTTGCCAGACATAAGCATTAAAATGACAAGCCTTAAAATGACAAGCTTAAAAATGACGCCCAGGCCAAAAGACTTGAGTAATAATGAGTACTTGGGAGCCATAAAGTTGACCTGAATTTTAGGTAGTCTATTTGTAGCCATGGGCATCACTGAAATGGGAGAATGCAGAGTGTCCCTGCTGGAGGAAACAGAGGGACCCCTGATGGACAGAGCTGGTACTGCATCCATTACTCATCTTTCATGACCCTCAAAGACATCCAAAAATAAGGTTGCACAAGGAAAGCAACATTCACAATGAGTTTCAAACTAACAAATCAACTTGGCAAATGGACAGATGGATGATTTTAAACAACCATAGCTGGGCGGAGTTTTTCTTCTGTTTGTTTTTGTTTTCTTTTAATACGCATTTTAGAACCCCCCTCCCTTCACGTCCATTTACCACAATTTATTTATTTATTTATTTTTTTAAGTCCTCGGTTTAAAAATTGGGTTGTTCTAGAAAAGAATTTCAGACGAGTTAAGTCATGTTTTTGAGTGTCTCTGCGTCAGTGATGCTGGGCTGGAACAGGGTGGGAGAGAGGACACTTACTGCCATAACAGAACACACAGGCACAACATCATCCCACAGGGGTCCTGTTCTCTTACATGGGCCAAGACAGGCGCTGGAGCTGAGAGACCAAGGTTCTGTGTGTGTGTGTGTGTGTGTGTGTGCGCGAAAGTGCGCTTGTCTGTCACATACACATGAGTATATATGTATTTGGTGTACATGTGTGTCTCTATGTACATTCCGTTATTTGCGTCTGTGTACGTGTGAGCGTGTGTGTGAGTGTGTATGTGTGTGTGAGTGTGTTTGTGTTTGTGTGTGACAGTGTGTGTGCATGTGTGGGTATGAGTGCGTATGTGCACGTGTGTGTATCTGTAGGTATGTGTGTGTATGTGTAGGTGTGTGTGTGTGTGTACAGGTGTGTGTATGTGTAGGTATGTGTGTGCAGGTGTGCGTGTGTGTGTGTACGTGTACGTGTGTGTGTGTACAGGTTTGTGTGTGTCTGTGTGTGTGTGCACAGGTTTGTGTGTGTGTGTGCACAGGTATGCTGCTGGTAAACTCCTCTGTATCGCGTGGTGAGGAGGCGTGGCTCTTCAGCGCAGTCTGAGCTGTCTCTCAGCAGAAGGCCCCGTCGTCCTGGAAGTGGGTCCTCTGCAGCACCTTCACGTGACGCTCGTAGATTTTGAGGGCGGGGCCCAGCCGGATCGAAAGACCAGTCAGCACGTCGTTGCGCTGCATCAAGAGCAGGGACTTTCCATCTATTTCCTGTTGGAGACAAGAAGAGGAGGGCTTACAGGATGGAAGGTTTGCGTTCTACAGATATTCTACATTTGCACATGAGAGACAGAGACCAGAATGTTCAGTTATTTCATTGTTCATCTGGGGCCAAATGACTACCAAAAAAAGGTATATGAAACCAAGCACTAATAACAGTAAATCTGGGTACCCAATGGGATTATTTTTTCTATCTATATAAATTAATAATCTCATATGTCTGAGAACATTTTTAAATACAAGTATACACAACTTTGAAGTTTCATCCTTCTCTCAGGAACCTATTCATGCAGCTGATAGGTGGAGGTGTGAGTGCAATAGCAATCACACATCAGCTTCTTCATGACTACTGCTCTTTAAATAACCAATTTATTATTTTCAAGTAGGCTGCTAGCATATTTACTGAATAATTCATCACTTATAATCACTATTATGGTCTACAATTAATGCAATACAATACAATTATTACCAGAGGGGGTCACACGCCATGAGTGAATTGAAGAGAATGCAACAGACATCCGCTATAGCAGCAAGCTAAGTAATCGGGAGGCTTCATGTAATGAACAGTGCGGCTGGAGCGTTTCGAATCCCTGACTTGGACCCACGTTGGCTACCAAAAACACCCCTGAAATCTCGGGAGGGCAGTACGTGGATTCGGAGGCTTCCGAGGCCCTCGCGCACACCGGTCGGCAGAACCGCTGGCGTCCGCCGGCTAGCGGTGGCTGCCGGCCACACTTTCGGCTTTGAAGGCGAGGAACTGCTCACCATTCCCCGTGAAAACCATTCCCCGAGACGTTTTAACGTTCCACTTACAGCAAACTGTCAACACGACAGCGGCAAGAGCACATGGAAAAACCGGGCAGCCACAACAGTCTCGTACCTGCCGTGTGTGTGTGTGTGTGTGTGTCCGCTACACCACTGTGATCTACACAAAAACACAACTTCAGCAACTATCATAATGAAATTTTTTTTTTTTTTTTTTTTAAGAATCCTTCCAATGACACACAACGTCAGGGGAATTATGCTTTTGGTTTCCCTTTCAAAACGCATCATGAAACTGTGTGGGTGCACTGCAGGCACCCCCACCCTGGCCGCTGATTCACACCCTTTAATGAGCAGCGCGGGGGCGCCACCGTCCCGCGGCCTGTCCTCTAGCAGTGGAAGGAGGACCCAGTTCCCAGAGGGCCATGCGTCAGCCGCTTTCCGCCCTGACATCTGCTCTTCCTTTCTTAACGAGGCAAAATGGCACGACACGTAACGTAGTGGGTAGCATTACAGCGCCACCATTAGGTTGCTAGGGGTCACTGCGATAACCTGGGTGGTGAGGGGGCATAGGAACATACCTGCTAAATTTCAAAGTGCTACGATTTATGGTTTTATCTCATTGCAGGGAATAATAATAATAATAATAATAATAATAAACAATAGGGTTGCAGTAGCCTTGCTGCTTGGCCCCATAATAATTTTACGATTATATACAAATAATATTCACTTATTGAAATGATGAAGCACTGTGGCAAGTAACAAATGACACTGCAGAAAAAAATTGAAGCCAGCTTCATTTGTCTGACTCTAATTAGTCAGAAACCACGTACAACAGTGCATTTACAAAAAAAACAGCAATATTTCTGGAGTACTCAGGAGTAATCTTAAGTTTTGACATTTCACAAAGAACAAAGCCAATGGACTAATTACGTAACCAAGCAGCAAACTGGTCGAAGCAGAAAAGTGCGCAGGCAGTTCCTATGACACCGAGGGGAAGTGGTTAGAGAGAGAACGTTCATGCCCCAGCAGAGACGAGAGAAAACAGAGTGCTGTGCAGCGGTGCTGCGCCCTGGTGGCCGCGGGCGGTAACTGCAGACGGACCTGCGTTCTGAAGGCAGAGGCCTGCTCCGGGAACCCCGCCTCGGTGAAGTAGCTCACCACGTCGGCCACGCTCCACTCCACCGGGTTCTGCCCGTCCCTCTCCGCCTTGACAAAACTGCAGGGGGAGAACGAGAGCCAAGATGAGAGAGAGAGAGAGAGAGAAAGAGAGCACAGAAAGCATGGGGTGGGGCTGGGAGTGTGAAAAAGAGGAAGGAAGAAAGAGGAACATAACCGCAGGGAGCCAGGGGTAGCAGGAGGAGGACACTAGCAGAAATAGGGAGCCAGCCACCCTGCTGACCACTCAGTGGGCCTCATTCACAAACCACGTGTAGGATCACACCTGCTCGTAAACTGTGTGTAAGAATGTTTCCAAGAACATTTTGGCATTCACTTCACCATTTTTTTTTTCCTATCTGTATTTGTTCACGGCTGTTTCCTTATGCTAATCACATGAACTGGATTGCGCATAAAATTTCCAAAGAGTCAGAATTCATCATCTCATACACCTTGGGTAAGGCACAAAAACGAAGGTCTGCACGTGTCATGAATCCAATTTTAGTTTATAGCAAGAATATTTTTTTAAACGCAAGTAAGAATAATTGAAGAACAGTTTTGTGAATGAGGCACAATATGTCTACCAGATATCACAGCTGTCCGAAAGAAAATAAAAGGTGCTCCCAGTCGCTACGCTACGATTCAAAAAGCAAAGGACGTTTGCGAAAGACTTGTTCCCGTCACTCTGGGAGGAACTTTGGGGTCCTTACACTCCTCCGTTCATCTCTCGTTCCTCCATCC
Organism: Anguilla pacifica; assembly: GCA_039654925.1. Lineage (NCBI taxonomy): Eukaryota > Metazoa > Chordata > Actinopteri > Anguilliformes > Anguillidae > Anguilla > Anguilla pacifica. The sequence goes on along the minus strand of CM077285.1, from coordinate 63,961,918 downwards.
CCCTTGAGTCCTGTGGGGAGGCTGTGGGCGTCAGCAGGCAGGATGCCTCGTCCACCTCCATCTTGTACCCTGAACCTGAGAGAGAGAGAGAGAGAGAGAGAGAGAGAGAGAGAGAGAGGGAGAAAACCACACACCGTTAAACACACACCAATCAGCATGCACACATGCAGAAGTGGTTACTGTACACCCTGAAATACTGAAAACACACAGACACTATGTGTTAACACATAACACACACACACACACACACACACACACACACACACACACACAATATAGCAACGAAGACTGACTGATGCTAAACTTACAGCTTTCAGCAGGAACGGAGGAGGTGAGGTTCCCGCCCTCTCCCACAGCCATCACCTGATTCTGAATCCGTCCAATCAGAAGAGGGAGAAAAGAAAATGGGCCGGAGACAATGAAAAACATGGGGAAGGAAGGAGAAAGAAAGAGAGAGAGAGGGAATTGGCATTTTTAGTTCAGACGAAAGGCACAGAGGGGTGGTGGAATTCTGAAGCAGGGCACTCGGGTGTGCCCGCGGGGTCAGAGGTCAGGGGTCACCTGTGAGTCCGAGACCAGCTGGTCCGGGGTGAGGGCGCTCTCCTCCGCTGTCACCTCCTCAGCTCCTCTCGCTGTCTCTCGCTGAGCGGACGGACAAACGGCTCGCGGCTGCACCCCGACCTCCGGCTCACCTTGAAAGAGAGGGAAAATCCTGCCCTGTCAGCGTGGGCAAATTCAGCCTGGAAAAGACCCTACTGGCTTACGGACAGGTAAACTCACCTGTGTGAGACCCTACTGGCTTACGGACAGGTAAACTCACCTGTGTGAGACCCTACTGGCTTACGGACAGGTAAACTCACCTGTGTGAGACCCTACTGGCTTACGGACAGGTAAACTCACCTGTGTGAGACCCTACTGGCTTATGGACAGGTAAACTCACCTGTGTGAGACCCTACTGGCTTATGGACAGGTAAACTCACCTGTATGTGACCCTACTGGCTTATGGACAGGTAAACTCACCTGTGTGTGACCCTACTGGCTTATGGACAGGTAAACTCACCTGTGTGTGACCCTACTGGCTTATGGACAGGTAAACTCACCTGTATGTTACCCTATTGCTATATGTACAGGTAAGCTCACCTGGGTGAGACCCTACTGTCTTATGTACAGGTAAACTCACCTGGGTGAGTCCCTATTGGCTTATTTACAGGTAAAAACACCTGAGTGGGTCCCTACTCGTTTATGGTAGGGCTGGGGGATATATCATATATATACATGATAATTATCAAATACAATAACTGTCTTGCTTTTCATCTTTTTTTCTGTAATTATACCTGATGTGGAAGCAAACATGCTACTTTCAAACAGCACGTGAAATGCCTCCAGGCAAAAAAATGTCACCAATGTTATCGATTGGGTGTTGACAAGAAAGCCGATCAGCAGCGTAGTCATACTGTTTTGTCCATCAAATGGAAGCTGCAAGGCCTTGCTGCTGATGGGCTCTCTTTTCAACACCCCAAAAGACAACAGTGTTATGCTGTTCCCAAAACCTTTTCATATGCCCTCTGAAAATTGGATGTTTTTGAAAGTTCAAAAGAAAGCCAATATGCAGCATGGTGGTGATGATTGTGATTACGCAAAAAAAACAAACAAAAAAAAGAAACACACGCACTCGCACACACTTGCACACACACATGCACGCACGCGTAAACAGAGACAGGCGTGCATGCACAGGTATGCACTTACACAAACCACAGCAAAAAGCGACAATTAGGCTTCATCTTTCCTAACAAGCATGGACACACTTGGCTAGCTCTGTTCAATTGTTACCGCACCGCGTGGATTTTCCTTCGCATACGGATGCTGCTCTCGGCGCACTGCATTAATCTCAGTTACTCAGAATGGAAATAAATGTGCTTTGGGCTCACAGTGCGGAGCTGGTCACCGGCGGTGTGGCCGGCTACGCGAGAACAAAGCCAACGCTGCAGGCTAACGCGGTTAGGCTAACGCTGCAGGCTAATGCGGTTAGGCCAACGCTGCAGGCTAACGCGGTTAGGCTAACGCTGCAGGCTAACGCGGTTAGGCTAACGCTGCAGGCTAATGCGGTTAGGATAACGCTGCAGGCTAACGCGGTTAGGCTAACGCTGCAGGCTAACGCGGTTAGGCTAACGCTGCAGGCTAATGCGGTTAGGCCAACACTGCAGGCTAACACGGTTAGGCTAATGCGGTTAGGCCAACGCTGCAGGCTAACGCGGTTAGGCTAACGCTGCAGGCTAACGCGGTTAGGACTGCTAGCCGCCGCCGTTCCCACGTCGTTCCGCTCCGCAGCCGCCCTTCGTCTTACTTAAGCGCAAGCCGACACCAAATTTCACCGCCGCTGCTGCAGTCGACACGTCTGACAAATTTCAGCGGCTAGAACGTCGTCTTTTCAGTGAACGGTTGGAAGAGAACAGCCCTCGGCACGTTCACTGTGGGAACCTCGGATCTCTCTCAAGAACCAGGTTCACTGTGGGAACCTCAGAGCTCTCTCAAGAACCAGGTTCACTGTGGGAACCTCAGAGCTCTCTCAAGAACCAGGTTCACTGTGGGAACCTCAGAGCTCTCTCAAGAACCAGGTTCAGGGTGACTGGATAGGCCTGGCTAGGTTGACCCCCAAATGTGAGACGAGTTGGCATATGCTCAATAATCCGATGCTCATTTACTTTTTTCTGACAAATTGTGATATTTGTGTAGGTGGGGCTCAAATTTGAGAACGTTATTTTGAGCAAATTGAACGACTAACCGATAATTAAAGTCTGCCTAAACTTAGTTCAACCAATCAGATTGAAAGAAAGACTTCTTACAAACTTTCTTTTCCAGATACTCTAGACCAGGGATACTCAAATACGGCCCCTGGGGCCACATGTACTGCTGGTATTCGTTTCTACACCCGAAAGTTAATTTATTGATCAATGCCACTGATTGGCCAGAGATTGAACTCACCTGGTGTCCCAGGTTTAAAGTTTAGTCCTGATTAGAGGGGAGGAATTGAAACCAGCAGCACTACTAGCCTCCAGGGCCAGATCTGAACATTCCTGCTCGAGACCATTGGGACAGAGATGGCAAGCTCATACCCTAGAAGGCCACAGTTGCTGCAGGTTTTTGTGGTTTCCTTTCAAATCAGCAACCAATTTAGGCCTTGGAAACAATGTGTGTTCATTCCATTGCCAATCGATGACTTAAATGAAACACTTATGTGCTGAAGAAACACCAGAGACCAGCAGACCACGCCCCCCAGGACTGCAGTCTGACAGTCAGAGAGAGAGAGAGAGAGAGAGAGAGAGAGAGAGAGAGAGAGAGAGAGAGAGAGAGAGAGAGAGAGAGAGAGAGAGAGAACTCCTAGAGATGACTCAGAAGCAAATGGGGCAATGGAAGAAAGGGGACGAGCGATGGTAGAAATGACTTCTTTATCGCCATGACAATCTCTCAGGGGTTCTAACATGCTGACAGGTGTAGGACAAAGAAACCACTAAGCCACTCTGCATCATGTACAATCTACAAAACATTCTAACTGAGCGCGCTCAGCCCAACTGCCGATCTTAAAATCATGACACAGTGACTTGAAGAGCGCTCCTGCTTCTAAACCCTGCTAACTGCCGTGTAAACAACTGCCACATCACCGGACGTTAGGGTCATTTCTGCGGCTGACTGTGTGTAACTTTGCGTCTCAGGTTAGGTCCCCCATCTAAAAGACATTCTGACCTCAACGGCGGCATTTCTGGATAAAGAAAGGGCAGGTGAAGTGGGTGTTACACATGTGCAGCGGCTGAGGTAAGCTTGTGGAAAAGCGCCCTGTAAAATGCAATCCGTTAAGACTGCTGCGTTCGCGATCATGCTGTGCAGGAAACCCGAAAAGGCTGCAGCCAACACGCGTTCTGTCAACGACTGATCAATCAACAAATCGCACGACGTAACTACGGACAGAAAATTATTTTCGGTGGTTAAAGTCTGTCAGTGTCTAGCCATTGAGGTGAGGTGGGATGGTTGTAAAACCTCCCTCACTTGCCACTTCCTTCCGCAGCTCCAACCCAGAATGGTCACGGTCTGATTGGCCTACCTTCCTTCCCAAATCGGACGGCCTGCTAGTCTGACCTGTAAGGACCTCTCCAGAGAAGCTTCCAGGCTCACCTCCCTACAAAGCCCTGCACCATCTTACAGCCTCGGGCCTAGTTCATTAATCAGCTAGTTTGTGCGTTTTCCACAGGTTGAATAGCCTGCCAGAATGATTCTGCGTCCAATGGGAACCAGCAGGAAATGGATTGGCGATTTAGCAATGTTAGTCTGCAAAAGACTCCTAAAAAATTAAGCATAAAAATGCAATTATGTGCCTTCCCTCCCTCATCTGGGTGAACAAGCTGCCAGGTTCTGTCAGGTAAAGTGCACTACTGCAGTTTGGGAGGCAGGGGAGACCCCATCTGGAGGTTAAAAGATTAGTACTTCTTTATTAACTGCTCCACACTGTGATTCCCATGAAATAGTGCAACCCCTGTCTTCAGCGTCTTCTAACACACACATGTTCTGCTCAGATGCACACTATCAACTGCAGTAACATGCTAGTGCACATTACATACTGTGTTAACACACAAGTGCACATTACCTACTGCAGCAAAATGCTAGTGCACATTACATACTGTGGTAACACACAAGTGCACATTACCTACTGCAGTAACATGCTAGTGCACATTATCTACTGCAGTAACACACAAGTGCACATTACCTACTGCAGTAACACACAAGTGCACATTACCTACTGCAGTAACACGCTAGTGCACATTACCTACTGCAGTAACACGCTAGTGCACATTACCTACTGCAGTAACATGCTAGTGCACATTATCTACTGCAGTAACACACAAGTGCACATTACCTACTGCAGTAACACACAAGTGCACATTACCTACTGCAGTAACACGCTAGTGCACATTACCTACTGCAGTAACACGCTAGTGCACATTACATACTGCAGTAACATGCTAGTGCACATTACATACTGCAGTAACATGCTAGTGCACATTACCTACTGCAGTAACATGCTAGTGCACATTACATACTGCAGTAACATGCTAGTGCACATTACCTACTGCAGTAACACACAAGTGCACATTACCTACTGCAGTAACATGCTAGTGCACGTTACATACTGCAGTAACATGCTAGTGCACATTACATACTGCAGTAACATGCTAGTGCACATTATCTACTGCAGTAACACACAAGTGCACATTACCTACTGCAGTAACACACAAGTGCACATTACCTACTGCAGTAACATGCTAGTGCACATTACATACTGCAGTAACAGACAAGTGCACATTACATACTGCAGTAACACACAAGTGCACATTACCTACTGCAGTAACACGCTAGTGCACATTACATACTGCAGTAACACACAAGTGCACATTACCTACTGCAGTAACATGCTAGTGCACATTACCTACTGCAGTAACATGCTAGTGCACATTACATACTGCAGTAACACACAAGTGCACATTACCTACTGCAGTAACATGCTAGTGCACATTACATACTGCAGTAACACACAAGTGCACATTACCTACTGCAGTAACATGCTAGTGCACATTACCTACTGCAGTAACATGTTAGTGCACATGAACAACTGCAGAAAAACACGCAAGCGCATATTACCTAAAGCAGAAAAACATGCTAGTGCACATTACCAACCGCAGAAAAACACGTTAGTGCACATTACCAACCACATTACGTGTTGCTCTTAACCAGAGTACCTCACAACGCAGGAAAAACTTAAGTGCGTTCACCTGATGTCTACATGCAATTGTGTCAGACCTGGCTGACAGCACTCCCAAACCAGTGAGTGAATATGTGGTGAGTGAAGCACCAGGTCAAGTGAACTACGCTAGCCAGAAACCAAAGCACACATTTTACATACACAACAGAATATATCCAAAACAAGCGCTATGACACAAAAAAAAACACAAACAACATAACCGTAAAAATAAAAACTAAATTAGTATAAAAGGAGGAAGTGCTATGGGGTGGGGATGGGAGAGGACCAAGATGCAATCTGAAGAGGTGGGTCTTCAGTCTGTCAGAAGACAGGACAACGATTCTGCCATCCTGACCACTTTGGGGAGTTTGTTCCATCACCATGGGGCCAGTACAGACAGCCATTTTGACTAGGGGTTGAATGGAGAGAATGGGGAGATCTGGCCAGGGCGAAGGGTTTGATGATGGACAGGAGGTATAATGGAGGTGTTCCATTTGCTGCCCTGTAGGCTAGCACCACGGTTTCAATCACTATCCAATGTACACAGTACAAATACACACACGCTATACCTAACCTACTGACAGACAGACACGCACACACACACACACACACACAGTTTGTGTACATCTAACCTGTAGAGTCACACACAGTGTAACTAATCTGCAGAGAGACACACACAAACACAGCATATCTGTATGCTGTGTTTGACCTGTAGACAGTGTTTGTGTGCATCTAACCTGTAAACAGACACGCGCACACACACGCACATGCACACTCCCGCCCCACACACACACACATAAGCGCGCACACACATGCCCCTCCACCCACACACAAAAGCATGCACAAACACACACACCCCCACACATGCGTGCGCCTGCAAACACACACACGCACGCATACACGCACGCACTCACACACACACACACACACACACACGTATGCACGCATGCGCACACACACTCGCACACACAGTACCTGTGTCTCCCTGCAGCTCGGTCTGCATGTCCGCGGAGCAGCCAGAGGGACACATGCGATCGGAGGAGGAGATTGGATGGAGGTTCCCCTGGGCACTGCAGGGAAGGTCTGTGATGTCAGCGCTGATGCTGGAGCCCAGGAGGGGTGTGGCCTGTGGCTGATCCATGGAGATGGGGTCGGGGTCAGGGAAGGTGAGGGTCTGAGATGAGTTGCCCCTGGCAACGCCCTGCACCCCTGCCTCCCTCTTTGGGACAAGACACTCAGCGGCCCCCCTGTCCGGAGTGCCAGGTGAGCCTGGGGTGCCGACACTCCCATCTCCCGTCTTTGCCACCCTCTCTTCTGTAACGCATTCCGTTTCCGTGGCTACCTTTTTCACCTCAACCTGAAGGAGGGAAAAGGGTTCAAGGGCACAATCTTGCAAATATCAGATTCCTCCATTACTTCATCATTGTGTTTTTGTGCTAAAAAGCTCATAAAAATCCAGCCATTTTGGGAACACAGAAATGACCCAGACGAGAGAGCGAGAGAAACTTCCGTTTTTCCGCTCTAATAAAAAACGGTTTTCCACCGCCCGTACACAGTTGTCCCCGGAGACCGTACTAAACGCGACGTAACCAGCTCGAAATATTCAACATGTGACGTGGTGCGCTTTAAACTTTAAAAAAGATCCACTGGTTCGTCAAAATACAGCAATGGGGGAGTGATTTTCTCTGATGTAACACGATATTCAACTGTGTAACAGGCGTCTGTTTTGGCACTGTTATAATTCCGTCCTCATTGATCAATGTGATTCGTGTCAAATTAGTTAGCATGATTTCGTGACAGTGGAAAAACGTTCTCTCAATAGCTCACGACAGCCCGCCGAAAAAGAATGTATTTCTCCTATCAAAACCAATTAAACACGTATCGAGGCATAAAGATTGGAGATTGAGTCGCACAGAATTAAGAAGCTTAGCGAAAATCTGGGGCTAGGTTTGCTTCGGCGCAGGCTGAATTTCCGCCATCGCGCTGCTTTTACCTCGCATGACCGAAGTGCCGCACAGAGCGTCGGCTCGAATGGGCAACTGCGCTGTTCATAACCGACACACGCACTTCATTCCACTTCTGAGCGCGTCTGCCTTCCAGACAGTGCGTGCACGCACATTCGGCAGAACTTTTCACTAAATCAACAACGTCGACTCGACGACCGTTAAAAAAAGAATGAAATTGCGATAGCTGTTTATGCTTCGCAGCAGAGAGTGCGTGCGTGTGTAAAACAAAAAGCGGGGCGGACACGAGAGCAAGCCGCTGCTGAACAAGAAGCTAAACCCGCACCTTTGTACTCCGACGCTGTGCTGTCGCGCTAGGGGAGAAGAGGCAGACATTTGCATATTTAAACATAAGACAATGACAAACAACGTGTAAACTGACCTGCGCTGCTTAATACATACAGATAATACAAACAGAGATACATTCCAACGACAGAAGTACACATTTAAATCGTGGTAAATGTGGGTCAGGCAAAAAAAAAATGCTCTCAAAAATAGTTTGCATGTGATTTCGCTTCGTTAGAGAAAAAAAGAACTGCTTCCAATGGTGCCTTTCGGCTCTTGTATTTTTGAAAATACATTTTTAAACTAGACAGTGTAACACCGTGCGGTGTTCAGGACGTGTTGTAAATGTTAAGTAAGCATAGGGCTTGCTACCTTTTTCGCCATGTGTCTATCCTGCAGTGCGCTCTTCAGTAGTCGCGCGGACGGTTTCGCCGCTCCCACTCCCCGAACAGGGAGAGTGATGTTCCCAAACCTGGTCCTTCGTAGCCGACCCCTCGCCACCTCTCTTTCGAGCACCACTTTGACTTTGCTGCGGGTGAGCTTCTCTTGCGATAGGCGCTCCTGTGAGCTCAGGAAACCTAGTATCTCCTTCAAGCCTAATGGCGTGGGGCCCCGGGCTGCGGCGGTTCCCCGACTCTTCTCGACCAGGCTTCGAACAGAAGCCACCAGCTGGTCGCCCAGATCCGGACTCGCGGGGTCAGACCCGCCGCGACTCCCTGCCTTCGCCCCGACACCGAGTTTGTGTTTGAGCGACGCTTGCTGCTTGTGTCCGGGAGGGTGGCTGTTGCTGGCACTAGCGCTCGTGCAAGTTTTCTTTTCCTTGTCATTACTACCCTCGTGCCCGGACAAGCCCGCTTCCACTCCTCGAGACCCCCTGGTCTTACTGGGAGTACCAGTTTCTGTATCATCGCTGGTTATTGTATCTCGACCGGTCAAAACACTCCTGCCCTCCGTCTGCGGCAGTTTCTTGTCTTTCTGTGCACTTGCTTTCACGCCGCCGCTCCCGGCTGAACAACGAGCTTGACTCTTGCAAACCGCTGCGCCACAGCTGAGACAGTTTCCGCTAGCCGGGACCAGAACCGCTTCGGGTTTCTCGGCGGCGATGGCCGTTGTTTTAGGCTTGGGGTCACTGTAGTGTTTTGTCTCAATCAGACCCGAGTCTTTGCCCCCGGTCTCCTTCGTCTCCGTGGGACTGTGCGCACTGTCGCTGTTCTTGGATTTGGCGTATTTGGTTTGTTCCCCCACAGCTCCGCCACTGCCGGTCGTCTGTTCAGTCTTTTTTCGGCTCTTTCTCTGCACCTTTGCCGCGTTTCGATAGGAGATTGAGCCTTTGTAGCTAACTTTCAACACTGTTTGCTCTTGGATCAGTTTTTCCAGTTCCGAACGGGTTCGATCTGGGTCTGACCCGTGCCGTCTCCGGACCATTCGACAAATTCTTTCAAGGTCTGGTCTGGCTTTTCTCGATCGCAGTGAGTCGATGGTCTCCAAAATCCAATCACGGTACCTCGGTTCAGACATGCTGATGGGTGGGTTCGGTCGGGTTTGGCCGAGTGCCTCAGTCTTGTCGTCTCTGAAGTGACGCTACTGCTCCGATCCGGTCCGAGCCCGGCTGGGAATGAAGCGGAAGCCTTGCTGTACGCCTGCGTTGCTCACATTGTGCGCTTAAGGTGGACTGTACGAGATAGAACGCACCGCTACAATCCTAGAACAGGAGGCGGGACAATTTAAGGTGGAATTCAGATGTTACTAACTTTGCGCACAATTCTGTCTTGTTGCAAGAGCTACAAAAACCCTATTGGTTAGCAACTTGATTATGTTTAATTCCACAACAGTGATATTTCATCGTCACTACATGTAAAGCACGGAGTTCGTAAAACTAAAAAGGAAATATCAAAACAGTTTGAATTTTAAACAAGTAAAACTTTATTGGAATGATACTTATGTTGCAAAATATTACACTTTTTGTATTTTCTTTTTAACACTCGTTGTGTCCTAAAGGTCAGCGCCCAATAATAAGGAAAAGGGTAAAACAAGTTAAGACTGTCAAAGGCAGAGATGTACAATATAATTTCCCCAAAAGGTAAGAAACTACACCACCACTGCACCAGCATGGGAGGAAACAGATTCATGTTATTGAAAATACAGTTAGAAAATTAAAAAGTAAAATAACAAATGAAATCATTCCTGATTCTTTTAGAAAGTAAAATGGTACTTTATAAGGGGGGGAGGGGGGGGGATGTGGGGAATATAGGGGAACCGGGGTGATTATCCCACAGAGAAGACTGTGATCAAGCAATGAACAACTGGGCAAAATGAGACACGGGGTCTTACGAAAACAAATTGAAAATAAATTATTTTTGATAATGATCTGTATCAGTACAGAATGGCGAAAGAGTACATTTGTTTGGCTCTTCTGACTTGAAAAGCTAGCTTGCCTCTCCACCCCAAGCAGGAATTTGAGTCTCCTCTCTTAGATTAATCAAAGGGGCTTTTCCACACACCCCACACGAAGACCAAAAAAAAAAAAAAAAATTTTTTTTTTTTTTTTTTAAAAGGCAAGAGAGTTTACCTCTAAATCTCAATCCAGCAGTACAATCATTTAGGTGACACATGGTAAAGAGGGACCAGGATGCTATACATTACGGTTGGCCCGAGAGGCGGACAGTTAAAATAGTTACCACACTAAATAGCAACAAAATATTCCTACAGCATCTAGACCACACGTTCCGGCGATGGTCTTCCCCCTCAGCATCGTCACCCCGAGCACAAAGATTTAGTCTGAAACAAGATGGCGCACACACTCCAAAACGAGGAGGTATCAGCCTTGTTGATGAATAGTGTAAATGGCCGACTTGCATAGGTTCAGGTTGTGTTGTAAAGATATGGCACTGGTTTGAAGTGTGCCTTATTAGGAGGATGTTCTGGCCTGAGTCTTCCCATTGAACCCAGATAAACGGCAATTCACAACTGCGGTGTTTGGGGTGGGGTGTTGGGGGATAGAGTTGGAATCATTCAGTCAAAGGTCTGCTTAGCTCTTGTCTGAATAACTCTGCATTCATGACCATATTCGTCAAAAAAAAAAAAAAAAATATATATATATATATATATTAAATGAGTTCTCTCAACATTAGTTCATAATTTATCTTCCAACAACAAACTCTGAAATGTTACCCAGTTCACGACACTGACCAAGGTGGATTTCAGACTCAATTGCAGCTAAATATTCAACACAGTATCTAATTAAGCTTGGATACCTCCAGGTATTGTCTTTGAAAGATCCGCTTTTAACCTGTCTCCAGGTTTACTTATCAACATCCAGTTTAAAAACAAAAACAAAACATAAAACAACTGAAAGTAAAACTACACTCAAGCTTACATGACAAAAAAAAATGGTATTAGTGCTTGGTTAAATAAATTAATCACACAAAAAAAAAACTCTTCAGTGGTATACAGAGCATTGCATCATGGGTAATTCAGAAGCAGCAGGGACCAGAAAGCCCCCCAGAACAACAGAAACAAAACAAAAATTCTTTATTGAAAATCCTTGGTTATTCAAATAAGCTAGTCACCCCCAACCTTCAAATCCACTTTGACTGGTGTATCATTGAAGTTACCATTATAAATGCCAGTAAGAGACACTGTTCAAAAGTTGGCTTGGTGGGGAAAGGTTGTGTGAGAACAAGTAGAAGAGGGTTTTATTTTTTACTGAATTATTCTTTATCATTATTCGTCTCCATTGCTGGAAAAGTATGGTCAACCCAAGTGGAAAATTTCTGATTGTGAATAGTTTTGGCCAACTGTGAACCTTGAAAGGCTGGCACAAATGAGTGTGCTCAGCTATAGATCCATAAACTCGCTCAACATCCCTCCGTGCTCCCCGACCCCACCCCCACCAAAGTTAATCAAATTATGCTTCACCCTTTCTTCCTCACTGAGATTCCCAATAGCATTTTTACAATAAAATTTCGAATGAAAAAAAAAACCTTCTGACATTCTCAATTTCACGATACTGGAAATCTGAGTATAGTGAATTTTGAAAACGCTAAGTGTAAGGGTGTAAAAAGGGAAAAATCCCAGACTTTTCAGGTAGAAAAAAAAAGAGCAGGTGAACTCAGATGTCACACCCGGGGGACAGAATTTCAGTGCTGAATTTCAAAGTGTTACTCTTTTATAAAGGCTTAATATTTTCCTCACAAAATTTAAAACCACTGACATCAGTCCACCTTATTCGTATCGTCACCATCTTCAGATTGTCTGGTGCGGACATTTCCTTATCTGGCCCACTATATTTCTCCCTTTAAACTCACAGCTGAGATTATAGGATAGACAATGGCGTGACTTACAGATGCTATCTGTACACATATCTTTTTTAAGACGACTTGCGATGATATACCGATATATCTGTGAGCTGGAAGTGAGACAATGGATGAACATGTCACCGCCAACCCCCCCAGCCCCCCCCCTTTCAAAAATTAAATTAAATAGTATATGCATGGTGGGGGGGGGGGGGGTGGTCAGTACAGCTGGAGGAAAACATGGTGGGGGCAGGGGGCGAAAAAATTGCCATGTATAAGAACAACATAAAAATCTTTTATCCCTGGAAAGCAAGCCTTCAGTCTCTTTCATTTTATTAAGACTCAACAACTCGGCAATTTGTGTTGCAGACAAAGAGAACCTGAACTCCCAACCAGCATGATGTCATCATTCTGCGTCACATCACGGCATAGGAAACATGTGAGTTTGTACCCATGTTGTTCGCTAGTTGAGGACATTTCACTCTAGAGCTCGGGCTGGGTAAGGGCCTGTACTTCTGGGTGGGGGTGGGTGGGGGGAATGGAGGTAGCGGTGAACACGTTGGTTAGAAGGGGGCCTGGCCAAAAGTACAGGATGGGGTGGGGTGGGGTGGGGTGGGGCAGGGCAGGCCAGTTGTTACGCTAACTAAGGAGGGCTCCATCCAGTCGAGAGGTGAGGTTTGGACAGCCAGTGGGGAACAGGCCCAAAAGGAGGGGTGCGGTACAGGAACACAACCCACAATGACCACACCCCGCCCCCCCCCCCCCCAACCATGTGAGCCTCCTCCCCTCACCCTCTCCCCACACCCCCCCCTCCAAAATCGGCACCATCCTCATCACAGACCCACAGGACGGGAACAGGAGATAAAGGAATGAGAAAAATAAATTAGAGAGAAAAACAAAAAAACAAAAAAACACTGAAAAGGCAATACTGCTGCCACCCCCCCCCCCAGTCTGTCTCAGGCTGGTGGTTCTGTTATCAGATAGGAAAGAGTGCCTCAGCTTCACCCCCACACCCCCTCCACATCATCTCTCTCTCCCTCCTCCTGTCCGTCCGTCTTGCCCACCCCCAGCAGCTCCGTGGGAGGGTCTAGAACTCGGCAAACTCCTTTCCGCACTTTTCCGTGAAGGAGACCCGGATTTCCTCTTCCTCGTAGTCGTCAAAATTGCTGGTGTCCCCCGGGCCTTTGCACTTGGGGATGAAGGGGGCCTCCACCTAGGAACCAGACACACACACATACATGAAAGGCAGTTTCATTAGAGGATTACTATCATTTACCCAGAAGAGAATATCATTTATGCAATCCCCTTACACATGTAAATTCATAAATTTTCCATTTAGCAGCTCCAGAGTGACTGAAACAGATAAGCCTCCCACCCCCGCGATCCCTTCATAAAGCTTGATATTTCATAGAAGCAGTTCAGGTTCAGGCACAACGGCTGTGCCCCAGCTTGGAATCGAACCCACAGCCTTCGCATTACAGCCCCAGCAACACAGGCTGATGTTATGATGAAGACATCTCAAAGAGCCGTACGCATCACACAGTATCTTACGCATTCTCTGTGTGCCAGAGTGAGTAAGCACTCCCTCTGTCCTGGGCACTAAGGCCAAGTCCAGCCTGATATCATTCAGGATCACAGGATGCACACACACACACACACACACACACACACACACATGCATACATATACACACACACACACGCGCGCACACACACACACACACGTGCACGCACAAATGCATACACACACACACTACATTTAGAAACCATGTGACCACAGCCTGAAAACGTCCTCATCACATCAAGGCAGAAAGCATCAGAGCCCAGCGATCTTGCGCCGCCGCCTCTGGGTGGTGAATAATGGGCACGCGTGCCAAGCTCGTAGCAGCTCCCCGCCAGCTGAAGAGCGGGGCTGTGATTTCAGTGCACGGGGGTTTTTCAGCTAAACGCCCCCGGGCACGAGCCCCCGGGCAGGGGCGCGGGCCGTTAGCGATACGTCGCGGGGGAGGTGGGGGGGGGGTAGAGGCGAATCACGGCGGCGTGTGCGATGACAGGGCGCGTTCGCAGCGCACCCGGCCCGGCGCATCGCGGCTGCATCGGGAGGCGGACCCCGAGGAACCATTCTCAAACGAACCAAGACGACTGGCAGCCATTACCACAGTCCACGCGCTGGCAGCACTTCCTGTTTGGAAATTTTTTTGAGCAGGACACCTCTATTTTGGCATTGCCCACAGGTTTCGCAGTACAGTACATATTTATTAAATATTTTTTTTTTTAATTAAAAAAAACAAAAAACTTTTTTATATAAATAAAAATCTGGCGTCAATTTGGGCCTGCATATGTCCAATTCCCACCCTAATTTGGAATGTACGATCTGCAGTTGGGTTCATGAGCGGGAACGTCACCGCCAGCTCAGGAGAGAGCAGACATCCCCGTTTCTCCTTTGAAATGCGTGGTGTGGCCAGCCACTTCTTTTCACACCGCAGACCACAGCTAAGCTCTCACAGAGCAGAGTCGGAGGAAGACCTTTCACATGAGGCTTTCATATGACTTGCAGTCCACAGGCGCCCAATCGACCGGCAGAGGGGTGGCTAGAATGATGAAACTCGGGAGGCCTAACCGACCGCGCCATTTCATACCCTCGGCGACGCAAGCACCAACTGCGTACCGCTCTCACCGGCACAGACACGGCCCGTATTTCATCGGCCAATCCACACACCAGGGCGCGGTGCCTTAACCGAAAATGTATAAACATGAAATATGTAACGGCTAAGATATTTGAAAATATAAAATAGTTTAATGGCAGACGCTCTTGCCAAGATGAATATACACTGCTAATGTGCTTTTTTCATCCACTCCGTTTATACTGCTGGATATTTACTGAAGCACGTCAGGTGTTAAGCGCCTTGCTCATGGGTACAACGGCAGCACGCCACCTGGTTATCCAACCTACAGCCCCAGGAGCGGCACACCCAATGGCCTCACCATTAGGCTCCATAACAACTGCTGACAAACCGGTTCATATGGTCAAAATCAGCAGAGGTTGGCAAAGCGTGATGGCTGAGTGCTGTCTAATCTGCAGGCTTAGTGCTGTTAGCTGGTAGCTCTGTCTCCTAATTATCTGCTCAAAGGTGCTGAATGTTGGGCCAGTGAAGGTGACAACTGCACTGTCAAATGGAGAGAAGAGTCTGCGCTCTAAAAAAAACATGGAAGTGAACCTGAAAATGCAAGATCTTCAGTAGGTTTGTGTACTCGCAAGTGTGAGTACACAAACTATTTATTTTGCGTCTGCTTACTTTTAACATTTGAGCTTAAATGTGTTATTTCTGTTATTTATGCATTTGTTTATTTGTTTATTTTTTTGCACATTAGCGTTTTATTTGTGTTCAAAAATCTCTGGGGATATGTGATGCATCTGCGACGTGGAAAGATCCTCAGCTAGGTAACAAACCCACCTGTCGGCTCCACTACTGCGGTCAGGTCCATTCCTGTCTGGTCTACTCTATAGTGGCTGGTCTGTTCTGGTTTGTTCCTGTCTGGTCTGTTCTGGTTTGTTCCTGTCTGGTCTGTTCTGGACTGGTCTGGTCTGGTTTGCTCCTCTCTTTTCCTGTCTGGACTGGTCTGGTCTGGTTTGCTCCTCTCTTTTCCTGTCTGGACTGGTCTGGTCTGGTTTGCTCCTCTCTTTTCCTGTCTGGACTGATCTGGTCTGGTCTATGCGTATCTTATTTGCTCTCTTCCTGTCTGCCTCGGCCTGCTCCTCTCCGCTCTCACCTTCCTCTGGTAGATGGCGATCCAGTCCGTGGTGGCGAACCACTTGTGGCCCTTGATGTCGTTGACCCCGTTCTTCAGGTTCCCGAATCGCTTGGTCAGGTCCACCTGCAGCAGGTTCCTCAGGAGGTCCTTCAGGTCCGAGCTGAAGTGGGAGGGGAATCGCACCTGCGGAGGGCAGGGTTATAGGGCGCGGACGGGGAAGGGGTGTGGACGGGGAACATGGGGGATGTGACAGGAAAGAGGAACAGAAAAGGGTGAGAACAGAAAATACAGATCTGTGTCATAGGTCCCTCATTAAACCTAAGACGCACACATGCATGCACCAAGACAAATGTACACGTACTCACATGCACAACATAAGCGACATTCGTACAGCTTACACACGCACGCACGCAAGACGACACACATGAACACACACACCAGGACCGTGCGTCTCACAGGCAAGCAGCATGTGATGATCATTGACCTATGAAGGGCTACAGGATTTAATGTGGAGGCCGCCGCCTCCGCCGCCTCCCCCGCCTCCCTTCTAACACAAACACTTCCTGTAGCTCATTTCTCCTTTCCTTCGGTTTATGGCTGCTAATCGCACACCTGGCTGCCACTGACCATCTGACCAAACTGGATAGCCAGCGGATACATCTGAATGAGGTTGCGTCACATTACATCTCCATTTATGACATTTACTTATGCATAGCGACTCACAGATTACAGTCTTTAAATAAAATCCACTCACACAGGATATTTAATGAAACAATAACGGTTAAGCACCTTTGCTCAAGGGTATAGTGGCTATGCCCCACCTGGGAATCGAGCCTGCAACCTCAAAGTTACAAACCCGGTTCCCGACCCATTATGGTACGCCGCCGCTCCACAGAGACAAAGGCACATCTGTCTACGCTGATGACGAGCGAGCAATGTGAACTTGAGGGCATACACCAGAGCTCTGCGCAGACACATTTCCAAGAAGCACATGTGCTCCGCAGCTAAAATATTTAGGAGTACGCTACTGCACACCAATTAGAACATGAGCTCCTAATTTATAATGAAAAAATGTTTTTGTTTCTCCATTAATTATTTTCCTGCTAGCACAAATCTTAATGGATGAGCACAGCAGTGCCCCGATACAATCTCAAGTCAGGTGGAATGAGCAGCGCATCCTCACTGGAGGGGCCTTGTGATGGTGGGAGGAGCTTCTTAGGCCCCATAGTGGGCGGAGTCTTAGGACATCTGGGATACTGCCTTGTATGTGAAGGCTGTATCACTGGGAGCTCAGGTCAGGTTGGGGGTTGGGGGGGGGGTGCTGGGGTGAGGGCGAGCGGGGGTTACCAACCTTCCCCGAAACAATCTTCTCGTAGATCTGGATGGGCTGGTCAGCAAAGAAAGGTGGGTACCCCGCTGCCATCTCGTAAATCAGTACCCCCAAAGCCCACCAGTCCACCGCCTTATTATAACCCTGAAAAAACATAATAAAAAATAGGGAGAGATAGAAATGGAGAGAGGGAGGTAATTACACATTAAGTAGTAGATATGTTTCATTAATTCAACAACAGCGCAGTTAAGCTCCAGTATATTAAGTGTTATTTATATATTCATCTGCATAATACTCTCTCCTCCTTCCTCTCTCTCTCTCATATATATATATATATATATATATATATATATATATATATATCTACCGACCAGGTATTCCAGGTGTATTTACAGTAACAAGCAAGTTCTCCAGGTATATTTACAGGTGTGAGCAGGTCTAATAGGTGTATTTACAGGAGTGAGCAGGCCTAACAGGTATATTTACATGTGTGAGCAGGTCTAACACGTTTATTTACAGGAGTGAGCAGGTCTAACAGGTTCATTTACAGGAGTGAGCAGGTTTAATAGGTGTATTTACAGGTGTGAGCAGGTCTAATAGGTGTATTTACAGGAGTGAGCAGGCCTAACAGGTATATTTACAGGTGTGAGCAGGTCTAATAGGTGTATTTACAGGTGTGAGCAGGTCTAATAGGTGTATTTACAGGAGTGAGCAGGCCTAACAGGTGTATTTACAGGAGTGAGCAGGCCTAACAGGTTCATTTACAGGTGTGAGCTGGTCTAATAGGTGTATTTACAGGAGTGAGCAGGCCTAACAGGTTCATTTACAGGAGTGAGCAGGCCTAACAGGTTCATTTACAGGTGTGAGCTGGTCTAATAGGTGTATTTACAGGAGTGAGCAGGCCTAACAGGTTCATTTACAGGAGTGAGCAGGTCTAATAGGTGTATTTACAGGAGTGAGCAGGCCTAACAGGTTCATTTACAGGTGTGAGCTGGTCTAATAGGTGTATTTACAGGAGTGAGCAGGCCTAACAGGTTCATTTACAGGTGTGAGCTGGTCTAATAGGTGTATTTACAGGAGTGAGCAGGCCTAACAGGTTCATTTACAGGTGTGAGCAGGCCTAACAGGTTCATTTACAGGTGTGAGCAGGTCTAACAGGTGTATTTACAGGAGTGAGCAGGTCTAACAGGTGTATTTACAGGTGTGAGCAGGTCTAACAGGTGTATTTACAGGAGTGAGCACATTAAGGCCGCAGGCGCTCACCTTGCTGAGGATGATCTCCGGCGCCAGGTATTCCGGAGTGCCACAGAGCGTCCAGGTCCTGCCCTTCACCCGCTTGGCAAATCCAAAATCTGTTACCTGGGAAAAGGACACAGACAGATTGGGTAGAGGGGTGAGGCCAACCAATGACAAACAAGCCCATCAGGTCACTGTAACAGCTACAGCACAGTTTAGTTTAATCATCTGGTTCTTTGCACCTGAAAATACTTTGTCTTCTCAGCCTTAAAACTGTTTATTGCATTGAAATGGGGTTTAAATACTGGACTTCATTTACATATGTATAAAGCACTCATTCCGTTTCTTTCAGTTAAAATCATCTGTCATGTTTGATTGGTGGACAGTGGGGTAAAAAGCAGCTGCTGACATTAAGTGTTTCAGGGGAGAAAAATAAACCTGTTCTCCCTCTCTCTCACTCACTCTCCCTCGCTCTATCTCTCGCCTTCTCTGTCCCTCTCACTCGCTCTGTCCCTCTCACTCGCTCTGTCTCTCTCACTCGCTCTCTCGCTCTCTCTCTCTCAGTTCTCTCTCTCTGTCTCTCTCGCTCACTGTCTGTCACACACTCTTTCGGTCTCTCACTGTCTGTAGTCTGCCCAACTGACACATTGTAAGGGGTTTCAGAAATAAACACGAGCACGCAAGCACTACAGGGTATTAGGGGTCAAATTTGAAAAATGTAAAAACTAAATAAAATAAAATATAATAAAAAATAGAAAAATTCAGAGAATTCTCTGTAATAACATGCATTTGTTGGTGCCGATTATTGCTGGGGGTATGATTAGTTACAACATCATGCTTGTACATATCTGAACCGCCCTGCAGATTGACAAATGACAGACAGCAGGGGGCGATAAAATACAAGTAGGAAGGTAAAATAAGAGCAGGAATCACAGCGACAGCAGTTGGCGATAAATAAGGATTGTGCGATAAGCGGGGAGGTATCATGCAAGAACACTATAAAACATAACACGCAGGTAAAGAACCAGAGTGTTCATTCATTTATTTTCAATATTCTATAGGTCGCATACAGTGGTGCAGTGGGTAACAGTGCGTGTGCCCTGCGAAAGATTGGCGGCCTGTCCAGGGCGTATTCCTGCTTCTCGCCCAATGCATGCTGGGATAGGCCACAGCAGCCCCCGCGACCCTGCCCAGGATAAGCGAGTATAGATAATGGATGGATGGATGGATGGAGTATGAGTTCCAGAATGAAGTTTGGCATTTTAACAAATGCAACATTGGTACCTACTGTAACATACACGAGGGACACGTGTGATTAGAATATTCATTTTTATGTTTATCTTTTTTATAACCCCATCCTCATTCATTTTGATTTGGAATTTGTATTGTAGTCATTTTATTGTATGCTGCAGTATCTTGTGTATAGTGAACAGCCCAATATGTGCACTTGTAAAAGTGCATTGCAGTGAAACTAGTTGGCAAAAAGGCTTAAGTGAATTACAGAAACTGAAAAATAACTAAATAAAATAAATAAATCAGTGAATTCAAGTTACAGTATGACATTTCTGTGGTTTCTTAATATTTCTGCCAAGCCAAGATCACAGTCCTCAAGACATAACTGCAGGATTGGAGGTTTAAATTTCATCTGACCTGCAGCTATCACTAAACCTACTGAACCCATTCTCTACAGCGGGTAAAGGGGGAGGAGTGTAACCCAAATGACATCATTGTTTAGGGCTCTGAGTATTTTCTTTGGTGCAGGTATCATATGGTAGGTAGATAGGCCAGGAAGACTCAACTGTATGTAAATCTGCTGGTCAATCAACAGGTAAACCTATCTGTGCCGTTCCACTTGTCTATACACAAGTAAATTGGCAAGTAGACATGTATATTGTCTGCAAAGGTATATGCACAGGTAAACTAACCTTTCTTTTCATATTTTTCTTTTCATTATACCTGAAGTGGTAGTAAACAACAAAACCAAAGAGGCTGCCTAAAATGCTTCCAGAGGAAAAAAAATATAACCGCTGTCACCTGTTGGGTGTTGATAAGACAGCCAATCAGCAGAAAGATTGTACAGCTTCCATGTCATCATATGATGTGTTTTTGTCAATCACATGGAAGCTTCAAGGCCTTGCTACTGATTGGCTGTCTTATGGTCACCGAATAGATAACATATGTGATGTTTTTTTTTTTACCGGAAGTGTGTCACGCGGCCTCTGAAGTGTGGTGGTTTACTACCGCATCTGGTATAATTAAAGAGAAAAAGATTAAAAGAAAGGCAATACACCACACGGTGGCAACAACCGCTATGCATTCAATAATTACCATTGCGGTATATCAGCCTTAGCTTATGCACAGGTAAACTCACCTGTGTGAGACCCTGCTGTCTTATGCACAGGTAAACTCACCTGTGTGAGACCCTGCTGGCTTATACACAGGTAAACTCACCTGGGTGAGACCTTGCTGGCTTATGTACAGGTAAACTCACCTGGGTGAGACCTTGCTGGCTTATGTACAGGTAAACTCACCTGTGTGAGACCCTGCTGGCTTATACACAGGTAAACTCACCTGTGTGAGACCTTGCTGGCTTATGTACAGGTAAACTCACCTGTGTGAGACCCTGCTGGCTTATGCACAGGTAAACTCACCTGTGTGAGACCTTGCTGGCTTATGTACAGGTAAACTCACCTGTGTGAGACCTTGCTGGCTTATGTACAGGTAAACTCACCTGGGTGAGACCCTACTGGGCTTATGTACAGGTAAACTCACCTGTATGTAGCCCTGCTGGTCAATGAGCAGGTTTTCTGGCTTCAGGTCCCGGTAGATGAGGTCCAGATAATGTAGGTACTCAAAGGTCAGCACAATTTGGGCGGCATAGAAGCGAGCGTGGGGCTCACTGCAAGGGGGGGGGTACATTATGGGTGAGTTACTCTTGTGATCGCCAAGGAAACAGATCACCACGGAGGACAGCATCCAACATTAAAACACTGAAGTCTTCTGCACTATACATCCCATCCTATGTAGCTTTTCTCTTACGTTCTTCCACCTACCAGATTTGTTCTAAATATCCTTTATAAAAGATGCTACATTCAAATGTTCAATGAAATTTTCTACATTAGTAAGCACCGCACGTCATCTCAGGAGACCAGGAAAGAAAATACAGCAAAATACAATGAGCAGGAAGCAACAGGAAATATTTTTAAAAAAAAACAAAAAAAAAACATTATACTACCTTCAGCCTAAGTGTTGTCTTTAGATGTACACAGCATTGACTGCAAAGGCATTACTGTTACTGGCTAGCACCTGCGTGTAGTGCTAGGTGTATGTATGGAGCATGTGTGTGTTTACATGTGGTGTGTGTGCGAGTGTGTCAGTCTTGTTTTTGCCACCAATTTTCGATTTAGTCATGTTCTTAGTCTTTTAACTAAAATGCATTTTAGTTTTAGTCACATTTTAGTCATGCTATCTTCACTTATTTTAGTCAACAAAAAAAGAATACTTGGTATTTTAGTCACATTTTAGTCCCAACTTGATCCCAATTTATTGCCCTGCCTCCAGTAAATGCCATGACCACAAAATACTTTGTAACATGACAACAGATCAGCTGTGACAGTGCATTCCCCTTTTACATGAGTGAACACAGCTTCACATGTGCAAGCAGTCATTGTGACAAAGTAGCTTTACTTAAAAAAAAAAAAAAAACAAAAAAAAAGACATTAAAGATTCATTTAAAACTTTGTTTTATTCAAAAACTCATAGCATTTGTTGACTAAACTTTGTCGATTTAAATAAATATATGTAATTGGACAATGCATCTGCATGCATTTGTTTGGGCATAACATTTTATTAGATCAGAAACCATTACAGCTATCCAACCTGAGTAAACCACATACGAGTGTGATCTTTTCCGTGAATATTTTCCAAGTGTCAGTGTAGAGAATGATGAGTACGTGTATGCACAATGCTGATAAACATGCACAGTTTTGCATTGCAAATAAAAACTATTTTATTACTTGCCATCATTTTTAAATTGCAATTTCAAAGTTTTGGCGGTGTGGCAATAACTACACCTGTCTTGGATTACGCACCGTATGGCACCAGTTAAACCAAACACTGCGTCAAGCCAATTTTATTTGTTTTTTTTTTCTGCAGCACTAAATAAACTAAAGCGACTTTGAAATCATGGATGTCCGTCTGTCCAAGTCACAGAACAGTTTGTGCCGAAGTTCGTCCTAATTCACCAAACCACTGTTATTGTCTGTGTTTGGCGCTGCAGTCGCTCTCACTGCCGCGTTTTCCGATCAGAACTGGAGAATTTGAATCTACGCTCTCCCCTGTCGTTGAGTGTCACTAAACTAACACTTTGAAGCCGCAACATGAAAAGGTACACACACTTTTTATACGGCGCTGTGTTTGGATGTTTGATTTCAGCCAAATTCACCTTCTCCCACTGAGGAGAAGCCAGAGGGCGAAGCGCATGGCCAATGGGATGAGAACACAATGTCCACACAGTGGTCATGGGAGTTGTAGTATCGTGTAGTATCACCGTGAATAGACTAATATCTCAGATGCTTTTTGTAAACTCCAATAATGAATTTTTCATAGAAAATGCTGCTGAAAGGTCACCAGCCAAAGAGGCTAGTAAGAGTGAATGAGTTACACACCACTGCCGAATTCTATGCGCATTTGGCCAATGGCAGGTGTTAAAGCTCTGGTAGTAATATAGTTATATGTGCAACAAAGCAACTGCAACAAAAATCATCTGGGTCTGTTCTCATTTCGTTGTATTTTCTTCATTTAAAATGCAAAACGAATTAGTCATCGTCATCCTTCCAAAAAGGCTTACGTTATTGTCTTCGTCATCAAAAAACTGAGCGTTGACAAGAACTGTCATAATTTTAGTTGATGAAAACAACATTGATGTGTGTGAGCGTGTGTGCTTGCATGTGATATGTCTGTGTGTTTGCATGTAGTGTGTGTGTGTGTGTTTGCATGTAGTGTGTGTATGTGTGTTTGCATGTGGTTTCTGTGTGTGTGTGTCTGTGTGTGTGCGTGTGAGAGAGTGAGAGAGAGAGAATGCACCCCACTCACCTGAATCTACCGATTCTCCTCAGGTGAGAGAACATCTCTCCTCCAGGCACGTACTCCATCACCATGTACAGGTTGGTGTTGTCCTGAGGGAGGCA
>CM077285.1:63753040-63935540 GCA_039654925.1 Anguilla pacifica | reverse complement strand
GGGGAATTGAACCTCCGACCTTTAGGTTAGCCATTATACTACACTGCCGCCCATCTACTATCTTTTTTTTTTATCGCGGCAAACTTCTAGCTGCTTTGTGGCCTTGCTCTGTTCCCCAGCAGTGCGTTTAAAGATCTACGAGGGGCGGCATCTCCTTCATCACGCCGCAGTCGCTATCCAGACTGCTCGGTGATAAACACGGCAGTACGTGTGAAGAAGAAGAGAGGCTGACGCCAGCTCTCTCCCTCAGGACCCCCGCGGTAGTTTTTATTATAGGAGAATCGGACTAATCACGCGCGCGCGAGCGCCTGTCAGATGTTGGCCGTTGCCGTAAGACGAATCAAAATGAAGCCACGAGCCTCGCGGTCTGGAACGAGATGACGTCGAGATGAATGGAATCACAGTGCGTTTCCCGTTCATTCCGTGGGGAGGAGACATTTCATTTGAAAACTCGAGGCTTGTGCGGCGGAGCGGCAAGCTGGACCGAAGCACCGAAAACTTCTTGTTTGCGTTTAGTATCGGTGCGGGCGTTGCTCACACTCCTGCCTACGGTCCTCATTCGTCCTTAGCTAATGGCAATTTGCCATGAAACCCACACGGTTTCTGAACAACTCAAAACTTGACGAATTTGTAGAGGGCGATGAGCCGCGGCTGATTTCACCCGCATGAATTCGTAAACAAAATCCAATAAGAAGCGCGTGCCTCGGGGTACCCTTTCAGAGACTGGTTAATGAGAGGTGGTTCAACAATAGCGCTGCTGCGAGCCACTCAAATGTCTGAATGGTAAGCACCAGCAAAAGCAATACATCTTTACGGCAAATATCAATCCAGCTCACTAAGTCACATGATGCTTACTTATTTTTTTAATAATTATATGTATTGCTCATAACTCGGTGGTGCAGAGCGCTGCAAGCTAGGCTACTGAATGGTATGGTGGTTTGAGTGACAAATAAAGCAAAGTAAATTGCAATTTAGTTTGCAATAAGAAAGCCTTTACCAGGACGGCAATGCAATATCACGGTTAGGAAATTGCACTTTTAAATCCGACGATGCAGCTACAGTGTCAAGGTGGGGTGCTTAAGTAATCTACTGAATTGTTTCAGTAAATGTCCAGCTATATTGATGGATTGCATGCAAAAAGAATGCAAGTATGTGAGTTTCCCTGGGCAAGAGACTCTCCTAAACCGCGATAAGTGTAAATGTTCTTTGAGCCTCTGTGCGTCGATAATGCTTTGAAATACGGATAAAAGCCATAGCTGCAAAAATATGGCGGTGGTGTTTTCGCGGAGACCCCACTTCATCTGGTCGTTGGCCTTCTCCTGCTCGGCTGCCGCGACTGCTGCTTGTTGGAAAATTTCGGATATTTCGGCATCTGGCTGACCAAATATGACCTTCAATCAAAGAGGGGTTAATACTCTGTTGTGAGGTGAGGTCAGGACGGGGTAGCCAATGATTGTTCCAGCCTTGAGCAAGTTGCCTATACAGGCTGAGAGTGGGCAATTGATGTGCATGTCATGCTATCGTTAGTCCACCAGGGGGCAGTAAGCCTCCAGCATGGGCAGGCACTACTTTTGTGGTGATATCCCTCAAAGACACCATGCCCTGCACTGAGATAAGGCAAATTCCATGCAGCACAACTAGACAGAGGTGAGCTGCCTACACAGGGTGGGCAGCAGTGGACTTCCCTCCTTAAAATTCAAAGCTTGCGCGACAGAGAAGAGAACTGGTCTACGGATGCGATCCCACAATCCTCAGTGCCTCGGCTCGCACTCCTGTTCGCTGATCAGCATCAGTGAGAGAAACACGAAGACTGTCGCACCAGACGCGAGAAGCTCCCAGTCGGCCCTGTCGATGACGGCGATAGTTCGCTCTGAAGACGCGCACGTTGACATTGATACTTCTGGCTATTGCGTTAACGCTGGCGGGTGATATTTTTCACCGGGCTCAAACCCGGCGGCGCGTGACCGCTCCCGGTCCGAATCGCACGCCTCGGCGATGACGCTCCTCTTCCCGAAGCTCGAGGCTAAGGTGCCGTCCCCGTTCCTCTGGAGGACCGGCACTTGTGTGGTGTGTGTGGTGAAGCCGGGGGCCCTCTGGCTCAGTGAACGTGTTCTAGTTCACCAGCAAATCGAAAAATTCTCTCCCTTTGCAGACAGCTTCCTGATGCAACAAATAACCTGCCACTTTCCAAATGGGACGCAACCTCGTAATCACATCACATGCACAAGAGCAGTTTATTAACGAAGCAGGGACAGCCGACAGCCTACCTGACATGCGCTTACGGCACTGTGACATCACTCCAGCCCCTCCTAAAGAAGTATATATGGCAAGCACTCTTAACATTTAATAGTCTTGCTTGACTATCCATAATTAGATTTTAGATATCTACAAATGTATTTTGACTAGTCATAATTACAATGTGGCTAGTCAAAATACCTTAAAAGGACTTTTGACTAGTAATAACTCAAATTCGAGATATCTACAATTGTCTTTTGACTAGTAATATCTTAGTTTCAGATATCAAAAAAGATAATTTAGATATCTTCAATAACAAGGAATTAAAGACTAGTCAGAACTAAAGTGAAGATATCTCAAATCTGAGTCATAATTTAAATTGAGATATCTGGAATTCACGTCTGGAATTCAAAACTGTAGATATCTTTAATTGGAGTTCCATATAACTTCATGGCGAAGTCTTACTAGTCAAAATGGAATTAGAGATATTTTAAATTAGCGTTTTGACTAGTCATAAATTAATTACAGATATCTGTAATGTGAATCCGGACAAGCTATTAGATGTTAAAAGGGCTTGCCATAGAAGTATGCATTATGACTTCACTCCAGCCCCTCCTAAAGAAGTATGCATTGTGACTTCACTCCAGCCTCTCCAACAGAAGTTTGCATTGTGACATCACACTGGCTCCTCCCACTGTGGGTGTTCTTACTCCGAGGCTGTGCTCACCTTCTGTTTGTCGAGGATCTTCATGGCGTAGTGCTGACCCGACTCTTTGTGCTTGACCAGCATGACCCGGCCGAAGGAGCCGGTACCGAGAGTCTTTAACCGCTCAAACTGGTCCAGAGACGCAGTGTTCTGGAAGGGAGAAATAGAGGGGTCGGAATGAATGGGGTCACAGTGACATCACAACCATGTGACTGTGTGCAAACGTACCTGCACATTTAGCCTATCTTTTCTATGGGTTCACTGTAACAGCAAATTGAGTTATGTATACACCATCATATATTAGATATAATGGAAAATTAAGCGACTGAATGCCTAGCATTTACATTTTCCCCAATGTGTTTACACACAACACACAGCTACATTATAGCGTATTGTACACTCCTGGGACAGGGACAGCCCATGATAGCACAGTACTGATCAGCAGTGTCCTCTTAATGGTTAACCCTGCTCATGGCATATCTGACCATTTAACATAGGGAGGGGGACACAACAGCAACTATTAAAGCAGGATTAAATCTTTTCCCATACAAATACTTACACACACACAAACACACACGCATGCAAGCACAATTGCTTGTATTCAGTGTACTGAGCCTTAAGTGAAGCATGGATCGTTCCAGTCTACAAATAAGGTTTTAGTTAATCCTGTGTGTGTGTGTGTGCGTGTTATATCTGTGCGGTAAAAGGCATAGATAGCCTTTTGTAAGATTACAGAGACGTTATGCCCCCTTGACCTTGCTGATAAGTGAATGACCAATAGCGTAAACTTCGGGAAGGAAACATGTAGGCTACACCAGATGTCATGAGCAATGCAGGTGACACCTTTCTGGAAAACATAAGCCAAAAACTTCGGAAATGGGTCTGCGTTCCACTTCCAGAACCCAAAGGTAATAGAACACCGGTGCCTGAAGAACTGCAAACCAGTCTGTGTTCTACTTTCGGAACCCCTAGCTCAAAAAAACCGGGAAAGGTTGGTGTTCTACAGCTCGATCCCACTGCTGCATGCCGGTGGAATGCAGGGCTGTGATTGGGGCAGGGTTGCCACAGCGACCGCTGAGAGGGGCAGGACAGAGTCCCAGATAAGAGCAGTGTGATAACAGGAACAGACAGGAATGAGGAACGTGGCTGACATCTATAGTGTCACCTGTGTTACCCGGGTTACCGATTCTCACACTGTACGGTCGCACAGACGCATACATACACAAATGCAAACTGAAGATGAAAACCATTAACCCAACAGGTTTACCACACGTGCAGCATTGCTGCAGATCAGATTACAGTCTGCAGCCTTGGCTACCCCCCACTGCAACACTGAAAACATAAGCAGTCACACTTTGGCGGCAATCGCTGTTTTTATCCTATATTAAATAGCGAATTTCCTTCCGTTGCCGGTGCTTACACACACTAACTGATAACTATGGGGCTTGGAAAGCAAGTAAACTCAATCAATCTTTATCACTCACAACCCTTCCCCCCTCCCTGCAGCTGCACTCAAACTCTCCCCAGCCTATTAGGAGCTCACGTACACACACACATTCGCACACATGCACGCTCAAGCTGATGTACACACACGTGCAAGATCACGTACACACAAACATTCACACGCGCATGCTCACGTGAATGCAGAGTCACACCTTTTCCTCACTCACCTGTGCAGGGATCTCCCATTTCTTCAGGAAATCTTCTTTGGCTTTTGCAAGAAACTCCTTCACTGTAAGCAGAAAAAGAGAAAAAGAGGGAAAGAGAGAGTGAGGGGGAGAGAGGAGAGGGAGAGGAAGACAGGGATAGGAAGAGGGAGAAAGGTCAATGTTTATATTTATCACAGACAGACGGCCAGACGTGTGTGTGTGTGCGTGCGTGGGTGTGTGCATATGTGAGAGTGTGTGTGTGGTGTGTATATATGTGTGTGTTCATGCATGCGTGTGCGAGAGTTATGTGTGTGTGTGCGCATGTGAGTGTGTGTTGAATCGACAGTCATGATGTCCAGTACATACGATTCAATACGGGACAGAACTGGTGCAAAAAAAAAAAAAAACAATCAATAGATCTGTGCTCTGATAGAGAGAGAGAGAGCTTGTGTGTTCACACAGCATATAAATATGACTGTAAATAATTTTAATTTTAAATGGCCAAATTCACACATATCATGGGTACAAACAGTAAGCCCATTTGTCAGTGACACTATAATTAAATGGTGAAAATGCTTGTTAGCCCATAACATATTAGTGAGCATTAACTTTGCTAATGTGTGTGTGCGTGTGAGTGAGTGAGAGAGAAAGAGAGAAACTTGGTCATACATTGTAACTGATTCCTAGTAGTAGTAGCTTTATAGGCAACAGCTCAATTGAAACTACATGTTCCATCATGCTTTGCAAGTCATCAATGAGCAAGTGAACCCGGGCAGAGGGCAGCATAACCTTATTGCACCCACTCAATCCATTTGCTACATCACAAGAATTTTTAGTGGTGCTACAACCATAACCTTGGGATCATGTGAACCACTTGTACGCTCTACCTTTGGGACACATGGGGGTTAGTGTGTGTGCGCATGCATACGTGTCTGTGTGTGTCTGTGTGCAGATAGCCTGGTAACCATGGTAGTTTTAGTGCTGCTGTAGATTTGAAACCAGGGTTCTTTGAGTCTACCCTAAATACGGGTCCCCTGGAGCAGGGGTACCAAAACTGTGGGACGAGCCCCACTGGCCATGCAAGGGGCCGAGTCGGGTCCCAAGATTACAAAAATAACCGTCTGCTGCAAATGGCACCACCTTTATCCAACACTACCTGTTACATGTCCTGTTACAATCCGTTCAAAATGCCCATATTTTATTCACATTGTGCAATACTGAATAAGTGGAAGAGTCAAAAAGTGGGTCTGTTCACATAAGTGGGTCATGAGCTCAGAATGTATGTGAACCGCCTCTTACAAGATCACCCAAGAAGAAGGACTTTGCTGCTTTTTCCACATGCAGACTCCATGCGCTACTCTGAATTAACGCGGTGGACTTCTACTGAAACTCAGAGAACCGAAGGTCTGAGGACACCGTCCAGGGCCTGCATTCACACCCTATCTCAGAGCTGGAGTGCTGATCCAGGATCAGCTGTGTATTTCAGCTCAAAACTGATAAGACTGGGATGTGACCAGGAGAACACTGACCCCAGACCAGCTGCTAGATGCTTCATGAATGTGGGTTCGACGGGATATTTTCAGGCCTGTACAGTCCCTGTGAACAAACGCGGCCTGTTTCCCGCCCTTCATCCAGATCCCCTTCTTCCTCCGCTCGGTCATACCACAGCAGGACACCTGAGCAGTCTCCGCCGTAACCCCACCCTAACTCCACCCCCCACTCACTGTTTCTCAGAAATGCACAGGAAAAAAATAAAAGCCTTACAGCAAAGAAAAACACGCTACTGGCCAGACAAAATGCTTTACAACACAGGCAACCAAAATGCTTTACAGCACAGAGAAATACGTTACAGCACAGGCAATATGTTTTACAAAAAACAAAATGCTTTACAACACGGCACAAAAAATGTTTTATCAAAAACAAAAACCTTTACAGCACAGTCAAAACGCTTTAAGGCAAACAAAATTCTTTACAGCACAGAGAAAATGTTTTACAGCACAGTCGTTCCTAACCCAGTCCCCAATAAGCCCCATGCCTGACCACTCTCCTCCTCACACCCCCCATCCACAATCCCCACCTGCATACAAGCTGCAGCAACACAGACTAGCACCAGCACGAGAGGAGAGGGGACTCATTAGTGTTTCACTGTTACACTCTGCTCTTTCTCCATCTCTCTCCCTCACACACACCGACACCTAAACACACACACACACACACACACAAGCACGCCCGCACACTTCTCTGTACTGTTGTCACCTGTTTGTGCTAGGCTGTTCTATGGGTCTAGGGGCCACCAGCAGGAATGCTGGGTCAGAATTAGGGATGCAGGATAACATTAGCCTCAAAGCTGATAGCAAGTTCAAACTCATCGACCTGACGCATCAACCCAACGCATCAACCCAACCCATCAACCCGACCCATCAACCCAATGCATCAACCCGCTGCATCAACCCAACGCATCAACCCACCGCATCAACCCACCGCATCAACCCAACGCATCAACCCGCCGCATCAACCCAACGCATCAACCCGCCGCATCAACCCAACGCATCAACCCGCCGCATCAACCCAACGCATCAACCCACCGCATCAACCCGACCCATCAACCCACCGCATCAACCCAACGCATCAACCCACCGCATCAACCTGATGGTGGCCGATATGCTGATGTAACACGTGCCAGAGCCAGTGTACTGGATAGACCACTGAAGGTGTGAATTAAGTGAAAATTCCATGCTCAATAAGAAGCCCAATTATAGCCATCTAAAACTTGTATTTAGAGTTTCTTCTGAATTTACTGGGGGGGGGGGGGGGGGGCTGAACAGGGATGAACTGGATATTAAGACAATTAGAAAACAGAAAAACAGAAACCTATCCTGCATGCCCTATAGGCTATTTTCCACAGACGTGGAATGCCCGTTTGATTAAAAACTTCATTAGCCCCATTAGCTATGCTGTTAAAAGCATTGTAATTCCATACTGGAGCATGTGTGGGTCAACACCAAGGGGTCTGCAACCCTGTTGCAGTTGCAGTGCAAGGGGGGTTGATCAATCAGGCGAGGAATTACAGAGTTATCTCATCTCCTCTTAGTGGAAGATGCAGCTGCAGGCAGCAGGCTCCGGGGCCCTCCAGGACCTGGACAGAAAGGTCAGGCGGGTATGCGCGTGTGAAGCCCTGTCCTGCACAGATAGACTGTGCATGACGGGCTTCACCATCAAACGAGCCCCGGCCCTGGGGGGGGGGGGGGGGGGGGGAATTGATTCATCGACCCTCCCCCAACAATAATTAACCCCCCTCCCCGTGCACGGTTCACACACAGCTGGTCTGAAAGGACGCGGTTCAATGTTTCCGGCGACACATTAATCAGTCAGGCTAGGCCCCCTCGCCCCCCAAAACTTCAACATCATCATGAGTAAAAAAAAAAAAAAAAACTGAACTGGGCAGATGAGTTGTTTTCAAAGAGGTGCTAAATAGTGGCAGATAAGACAGACTTTTGTGGTCCGTAAGAACAATCCTTTTCTTCTCAACAATACACACTTCTACATTCATACGAATGCATGCGCAAACAAACGTTCAAACCAGGCTACAGAAATGCACCATCCACACACACACACACACACACACACACACACATACATACACCCTACACAAAAAATGCACTTTATCTTCAAGGTCACAGGTCACACCCGTGTGCAAGGATTCCTCCCCCCCCCCCCCCCCCACACACACACACACACACTTGAGCTTCCAGCTGATAGGTCTCACACACATACACTATACACACACACGCACACACAGGCTTTCAGGCGATTGGTCTCTCTTTCTCTCTCACACACACACACACACACACACACACACACACACACACACACATGCACACACACACACACAGACTTGAGCTTTCAGCTGATAGGTCTCACACACATACACTATACACACACACGCACACACAGGCTTTCAGCCGATTGGTCTCTCTCTTTCTCTCTCACACACACACACACACACACACACACACACATGCACACACACACACACAGACTTGAGCTTTCAGCTGATAGGTCTCACACACATACACTATACACACACACGCACACACAGGCTTTCAGCCGATTGGTCTCTCTCTTTCTCTCTCACACACACACACACGCGCTCACACACAAACACACATGCACGTACGCTCACACGCGCACCAGAACAGGCTTACCGTCATGAACAGGTAGCAGGGCCTCTGGCCCTGCAGTAAATGGCCCTTCCTGGGCCTTAGAGTCCTCCCTCTTCCCAGCATGCCTCCTGGAGCTCTTCCTGTCACACATGAACCCTGGAGACGTGGATCTCAGCTGACCTCTCAGAGCACGGGTATGCCCAACAGTGCTGCCGATTACCCACAAGCCTCTGCTCTCTCTCTCTTTCCACCTCGCTGTCGCTCTCTATCTCTCTGCTCTCTCTCAGGCTCTCGCTGTTACTCTCTCTCACAACTTTCCCGTACATTCCTCTTTCACCTCTTTTTCCCTTTCCACCCATTGCTTACGCAATGCCCCGCCCCCTCTCTCTCTCTGATATTATTAAACACATAGATCAATCTGAACTAAGAGAAACCCTGCAGCAATGTTTACCCTGGAAACAGAGCCTGCCCCATCTCTCATAACTCACACACACACACACACACACTCTCTCTCTCTCTCCATGACTCACTCCTTCTTCCTCTCTCCATCATTCCTTACTCACACTCATTCTCTATCTCCCTCATCACTCTCTCTCAGTTTACCAAATCTTTCTCTCTCAGTCAATCAGCCATTCACACATTTTTCTCTCAGTCCATCACTTGCTCTCCACTTCTCTCCATCACTCACTCTCTCTCACTCTACTGATCTGAGCTGGGATACTGCAGCCACGGCCAGAGGGGCCCACCATGAACGACACATAGGACCTGATTCGCCAAGACCTTCAGCACGTGCAAAACCTTCTAGCGCACACAAAACCGAGAACATGACCAGTGACTGGTCATGGTCCTTGTTTTGCACCAATCATTGATCGTTTCATTAGTTTTCCATGTGCTAGAAGATTTTGCACATGCTGAAGGTCCAAGTAAATCAGGCCCATAGTGTTTTTAGATGCAAAGCACCTCATGGGCATGGCTTGTCTGTCTGTGTCTGTCTGTCTGTCTGTCTGTCTGTCTCTTGCTCGCTCACTCACTCTCGCACGTTTAGCGGGCAGAAGATTCTCCACAAGGGAGAGCTGGTAACGCACAAGGCGCTTCACATCAATGACACTGCGAGAGTCACCCTCAAACTGAGGCAGAGCGGGACAGACGGACAGAGTGAGGTCCTGCAGGGAGCTGGGAGTAGACCAAAGAACACGCTCCTTTAATCCCGAACAAAAAGCAGTCGCACGCCTGTACCTGCTGGCGTTTATCACACACGCACCTGACAACAAGCCCACAAATTAAATTGAATTAAATTAATTTACGCCCACAAAACCGATTCATTTGAGGTATTCTGACGCCAGTTCCAGTTAGGAAAACGTCAGATGTTCTACTGTACTCCTGTCACTTTTTTCTGAATGAAATTGGGATATAAATGTATACCTGAAAAGGTCCCAATCTAGGCTTCATTTTCTTGTCTTTAATGTTCAAGTGTTTACACAGGTGAATTGTGTAGCAATTCTATAGGAAAGCAGGTAATTCTAGCTCGTAGGATTTCTATTCCAGAAGCGTAACCCACAATGCATCTCTTTTAGTGGCAAGCACAATTTAATTGAGCTCATAACACAGCTGGGGGTGCTCACCTCTCACTACGGTTTTGGCGGCTCCTGAACTATCCCGCTTCAAGTCAATTCACTCAAATACTCAAAACTCCAGTGTCATAATGGATGTTCAAAGTTTTCCTATTGACAATGTTTCAATTATCAAAACTAAGTCAGTGTTCTAGAACTTTGTTGCTTTCAGTTACCAGGCGTGATTGTGACATCAGCTTTAGAATGGTCAGTTAAGAACATTCTAATCACACATTTGTGATCTTACAGCTTAAAGGGTTAATGTGGTTCTCCACTCTCTCCACTCGCCCCCTCCGCCTGTTTCCCAACAACGTGCAACTGCACTCTAGGTTCTTCCTGTTTGTGCTGCTGTCCTGTGTGACCTATCTGAGCCACCATGTCATTGGCTGGTTGTTTACATTCCAGCAACTTTATTGGTCACACTCATCACCCTCAGCGAATGGAAGGCTGAGCTGGTCCGAGGCCCATCCCTCATCTAAAGTGACACTGGCCCTTTAAGAAAAACCACGGACACGACCAACCAGCACCCATGACATAAGATAGGGGAACAGAACCCACGGACGTATTTATTGAGTCAAACCCACCCACTCACTCACCCACCCACTTACCCACCCACACACACACACACACACACACAGACACACACAGACACACACAGACACACAAGCTCACACACTCACACCCACAGACCATGTCTACTTGAACAGACAAACTGAGATGCAGGCCAGACACTGCCAAACACACTCAGAGAGGCAAGGGACCCAGAGCACAACACACAAATGAGCAAAACACAAACACAGCCTTTTGCGCTCCACTGAAACGATACAAACCAAACCAGGGAACAGAAGTGAGAGATTTAGAGCTACCTAATTATCCACAAGCACCAAATGTTGATCAATAAAGCATTTTTACTGCTATAGCAGGGGCTGCCTTTAACTGTGTTCTTATTTAGAATTTTTATTATTATTTAATAATTTACAGGTATTAACAACTGAGAACAGGCTAGGAGAGAACTCTTCTCAATAAGCTTTTTAACCCTTTAATGTGTAAGATCACAAATATGTGATTAGAATGTTCTTAACTGAACATTCTAATGCTGATGTCACAATCACGGCTGGCAACTGAAAGCAGTGGAGTTCTAGAACTTTGGGGGGGAAAAAAACGTACTCTTCAAAGGGTTAAGGCTGCTCAGTCCCTGAAGAGAAAGGGTAACACTCACTGACGACGCATTCATATATAACGGATACTAAAACATTATTTTTAAAAAAATACATAGCCCACATTTTACTATATTCATAATTTTAAATCACAAAAAACCAACAGTACTTCACGACAGGGATGAAGAGCAATGCACATTTAAACTCTGGACCCAGCTTGGAGTCTCACCTCTCCCTCTCACAGTAGAGCGATGGATCTTCCTGGGACTGGCAGCAAGCACCCCAAAAATCTGGGCATGGAAGGAGCGTGCCATCAACTAGCGATAACGGCGGTATCCCAGCCGCCAACAGGAAGAAAAATCCAAAAGCCTTCTACACCGATTTCATGGCAGGGGACGGGGGGAGACTATGCACGAAGAAGCAGAGAGAGCTACCTGGTCAAGGGAGGGCCGGGTCACGTTTAAAAAATTTTTTAAAACCCACCCCACACGAGAGACCGAGGGACGCTAACACTCCTGTTGGCAGCCCAAACCCCTGATTCAACCCAGGATAAACTGTATCGCGGAGAACATCGCGGATGCTTCATTTCCTGTCCCAGACCCTCCGCTTCCTGTGGGACCTCCGCCTTGTGACACGCCCAAGATTCCAGTCGAACAGGAAGTGGGGTCTATGCGCTCACCATCAGGGTACACAAGGGTTAGCGAAAGCAACACCCACAAACCCAAACAGACACACACATGCACACACACAAACCAAAACACAGACAGACACACACACACACACACAAACCCAAACACACACACGTTGAATGTCACTAGTTACAAATTTGGAACAAAGCTGGAGACTCTCAATGCTGACGATAGTTTTGAGAATCTGAATAGGTCCAGTAAAATTCAAAACTGTAGAAACAAATGAATTACTGTAAAATAACAATAATAATAATGTTTACATTATTATTTAATCTAATGTATTAATTAATCTTATTAATTAATCTAACTGGGGCATAACAAAGTTCCAAACCATAGCCAGATAAGTGTGCTCCCCTGATCCTTAGAAGCCCCACAACCATAAGAGCTGTACAATATCAAGCGTTCCAGCATAGTACAGTAGTGCCGACTCAAGCACTCTGAGAGCCAATCGTAATAGTCTTCTCCATAAAAGCCAATTCAAACAAAAAAGGTGTGGGGCTGTATGTGTAATTACCCAGCTTTAATCGATCAATTAAGTGCCGAGTAACAAAGAAAACCTGCAGAACCTGTGACACTCCATGGGTGGGAATGAATGCCGCTGGTATAGTGTCACCTGCCGCGCTGCGCCGTAGCGTCCCGTGGTGCCACCGTCCCGCTGCGGGTGCGGTGATAAGCACCTGGTATGCGTACCGGGACGTCCTGTTCGGCAGCCCAGCGCATCAGCTCACCCGCGTGTGGCGGAGACCGGCCAATCCGCGCAGAATACGCACGGGCCCGGTCAAGTTCCCGAAACCGGCGCGCATTCTTTAACGCCACTGCCCTCAGGGGACGACAGAGGCCCAGTAACATGGGCTCAATTATCAACTGAAAAATTCCCATCACATTCCATTAGGATTTTTCCAATTTGTGGCTTCGATTTCAGTTGATGCCCTGATTTGACTGAACTGAAGTCCAAACTCTGCCTGCAACATAAGACATTTTCTTTCTGCCCATTTTTTTGTGGTAGTAGTAGATGTGACTAAATATCACAGACAAGAAACTGAATTCCCAGTAAGGGCTGCAAGGCATAGCAAGCGAAAGTTTACATTCTAACAAAGACAAAAACACAAACCCCGGCACAAGTACACAAACACATAGAAACACAAACACAAGGGTGCGCACGCACACACGCATGCACAGACACACACAGAGGCAGGTGATAAGCATATGGCCCGACAGGTGTTCATCTCATGTAGAAGCAGGGCATACCTGAAAATACCTGTTGTACAAAGGAAATACTGTTATCATCTGAGCCATGAGTCTGTGACTCATGGATGGAACTCTCTCTCCATCCAGTAGTCACAGAACCCCTCTCTCTCTCTGTCCATCCATGAGCCACAGAACCTCTCTCTCTCCATCTAAGAGTCACAGAAACTGTCTCTCTCTATCCATGAGTCACAGAAACTCTCTCTTTCCATCCATGAGGCTCGGAACCCCTCTCTTCATCCATGAGTTACAGAACCTCTCTCTCGCTTCATCCAAGAGTCACAAAAACTCTCTCTCTCCATCCCAGAGTCACAGAACCTCTCTCTCCCCCATCCATGAATCACAGAACCTCTCTCTCTCTCTCCATCCCAGAGTCACAGAACCTCTCTCTCTCCATTCAGTAGTAGTCCAGAATGATGCAATTATGCCCCATACTCCTAAACACATGATTTAGACATATTATGAAGCCAATAATATCTTTATAATTTTCATCAGGATCTGTAATGGCTGATTGTGTACAGCAAATGTAGAGATACAGAAACCACACTGGGGGATGGAAACTAATGTATATTGGTGTTTTGAATGCATTTGTGTGTTTTCTGTAGTGATAGATGAATTAGGTCTACTTAAAACTTAAAACACAGGACAGTTATGCTGCTCTCAGAACGTTTAAGACCCAAATTGCTTCAAAGACTAAAAATGTTCAGCCGCACCTGACACACAAAATGAGAGGACAAGCACAAAAAAGGTCCTGTCAAATAGGTTTTCCCAAATAATTTCCAGATGATCAACTCAAAACTTGTTTGTCTGTTAAAAGATCACATAGATCACAGATCACCTCTCTCTCCCAGTCAAATTCCCACATTTGGCTCCCCTTTGAGTGTGTGTGTGTGTGTGTGCGTGTGTCAGTCAGTCCTGTCTGTCAGTGTTTCTACAATTCCCTCTTGAAAACGTCCACTGTGGAGTGCCATCAAACACCGACCAAATCACCCTGAGAGTTTATCCGAGCACAGCGTTTCATCCAAGGGGCGGGAGGACACCTCCAGAAATTTCACAAGCCAGTTTTAGCAACGAGAAGACGTAGCAGCCATGTGCAACATTAACATGGGCATTTTGCACTACTGCAACGGAGAATCTTGGACTGGAAAGTGCAGTACGTTGCCATGGGACGACCGGGCGCTGTTTGACAGCTGCTGCCTCTCGCTGGCTCAACTGTGAGAGTAAGCACATGTGTCTGCCAATAAGGAGACTACCACAAACAACGAGTACATAAAATACTACTTTTAAAAACCCACTGAGACAAAAAAGCCACTGCTGGACACTGGAAAGTGGGGGGGTGGCATTGAGAACTGACAGACGAGGAACCGGGGCTTAGCCAACTCTGGGCCTCCGTGCAAGTTGTTTGCTTAGCTAACGTTAGCTCAGCAAGTCAATTCTTCGCTTGCCAACATGAAAAACAAGCCATTCCAATAAGGGTCCCGACAAACTCCACAGAATTACTTTTTCGGCAACCGTACGCATTTTTTTCTCGAGCAATCAAATGGCCATTTGTACCTATCTAACCCGCGACGCTAGCTAACGTTACCCGACTGGTGCAAGCCATATGATAAGCTACCTAGCGTTAGCATACTGTCATGCCATATTTAGCTAGCTAGTTCCCACACGACACCACTGGCCATTAGCATACAACGTTATTATAGTTGTTTAGCAAGCTTGACGTTACATGCAAAGTTATCATATCATAAATCAAATATTACCAGGCAATGTGAATGAAATGCTTGCGGTCAAAATATTTTTCAAGGCGTTAGTCAGCCTTAGGGCTGCATAGTGGTGCATCCATGATTCATCAGTGTCTGTGAGTAATTAATGTACGAGAATATAGCTATCAAGCGCAACATGGCTAGTACTAGCATCAACATAAAGCCAAGCCACCTACCGCTTTCCATGTCGCTGCCCTTCTTGGCGGTGGGCGCGTTGCCCATGTCTGCAGGCCAGGTGGCTAGTTAGCGAAGGGCGATCCTGCACACAAGTTCTCCCTCTTGCAGCGTACACTTCACGAACCTTGCAGGACTTGCTCGGCTCAATGGATGTGTTTTCAGTTGGTTCTTTGGTAGCTAGCCGGCCAGCTAGCTCCACGTCTGGAAATAGATGTATTCCCTTATAGCCTTCCGATTTTTTCCTTTCGTCGATGTGAAAAGACAAGAATAATCCGCGACGTAAGCAGCGGTGCATTAGCAATCTCCCCTGGCTTCTCGAGCAGTTCCCCTGCTCCCCCGGGCCGAGTCCGATATTGTCGATCCCGATTCGGATCTCCTGTCTTCACTCCTGTCCTTCCTCGCAGCCCCCGCGGAGGCCCCCCGGCTCTCCGTTTTGTTGGATCACAAGAATCCTGTTCGGGCTGTTTCGAGTGCCCACAGCTCCAGCTGGGTCATACACCTCTTTCCCTTCCCAGACCAAGTTCCGAAAACATTCACAAATCCGGCACCGATTAGAATTAGCCCAAATCAACAGACCCCCCTTAATCCTCAGTATGAGGCAGACGGAACTCCGACTGCAGGGGTCCCACCCTTGCACTTACACCATTGGTGAATTCAAACATGACAGACAGCAGTGAACTGCATGCAGTCACGCCTCTTTTTTCCTTATGTAGTTTTGGTTGGCTCGGCAGGTATGATTTTTCTGTAATTTACCTAGAAACCGTCCCATTTAGCGAATTTACATTGGTTGTCAAAGAAACGCCTGAAGACGACATGGCCTCGCTCACCCCTCCCGCCTGTGTAATCTGTGATTGGCCGAGTGACGTCAACGACAGCCTATTTTTAGAAGGCAGGTGGATACACTACGACTAGAATGTTAAATTGGGCACTAGTCTGCAAATGGTCAGTCAATTCAGTGGCTGATGAAATGCTGCCCGCAAATAAATTTCGCGGGAAAAATGCAGATTACCTATATACCCTAACTAGCTACATGCCATAGAAAATACAGATGAAATAAGAGTACTTCACGTGTCAAGTCATTTAAAATGAATCCAATACAGCTAGATGCATTTTGATTAGCATCTCGTGGTCAAAACTGACGGCCACTGCAATCATCAATTGGATGCACTGGCCTTATTAGTTAAATCTCGCAGATATAAAGACTATCTAATGCACAACCATCACACACACTGCGACCAAAACATCCTGACTTTTCCCTTACAATTTAGGTATTTCGCATATGGTGTTAGCCAAAGCAGCTTACTGAATGTTGCATTTAAGAAAATCACCCCTAAAGCTATAGCTATCCTTATTGTTGTGCCACAAGACCCACTGCCCCTCAACAGCGCCCTCCCCCACTTGTGCACTCTGATTTTACATTGCCAATAATTTCCCACATGATCTCTGCCTTACCAACTCGTACGTTGACGCACCTGTATATTACAGTGGGACAAGCCACTGTCTAGAGCCGGCACTAATGTAGCCAGCCAAGGCAGTCTAGTGCACAAGCAAGAATGGGGAGAATGTGAGGGAAAACCAAGACAGCAAAAGGGACAGACTACAGATGGAAGGATGAAGGAGGGCAGAGGGACGAGTGATTTGAGGTGCCTTTGTTCCACCCCCCCCCCCAGCCCGAGCTGCACACAAAGACCTCTACTCCTGTGCCTGCCTCTGCTGTTGCCTAGCGACGCCTGGTAGGCTGCACTGTCACTGAAAATTTCAGCAGAGGAAAGCGTGCCTGAGGTGGGCTACCTCAATAATGCAGTATTTTATGAATGAAACAAAAGCATTGGAGCTCCCCCCCGCCTTCCTCCCCCCCTCCCCCCCTCCTCCTCCACTCCAGCATCACCATAGCTCAGAGCAATCATTCTCCATACGATTCCACATAGAAGAGAGTGCAGGGGGATAACTGGCTGCATACAAATACATTTATTTACCATCATAACAAGAATTATAAAGCTCTTCTTGGGTATTAAAAAAAAAAACATCCCATTACATAAAGATGCATGGCCATTTTCAATACAAATGTGGGTTACAAAAAACAAAACAAAATTAGAACGTATATACAGTTAACAATAATTAAACACCTTCATGCACAAGTACAGATCCCACACCTCCCCGTTTCCAGTTAACTTCAAAAGGCAAAACTAAAAGACATTGCTAAGCCACCATCAAAATTCTATTATACTCCTTTTAGGTGTGTCCGCACGCACATGAAATTCTCGCTTCACTTTTCTCTGTCTTTTTCGTCTCTGCTCGTCCTCCTGGTAAAGAGTGCATTGAGAAGAATGGTTCCTCAGTTGCAGGAGTAGCAGAGATTCTGGGCATCCAGTCAGTCTGTGTTATTCTGTGCAGGACTAGAGCGTGTTGGCAAACGTACAGGCGCACGCGTGTATCCGTGTAGGAGATCGGTCGTCTCCTTCCTCTTCGAGAAGTGCAGGGAGTTGTGATGCAGTGTGCGCACACGCACGCGCGTGTGTGTGTGTGTGTGTGTGTGTGTGTGTGTGTGTGAATGTCCATACCCTCCTTCCTATCCCACAGATTAGAGTGAGTGCATGCGTACTTTTTTTTTTATGTGCGTGTGCGCGAGTGTATGGGTGTGTGATGCGTACATCCTTCCTCTACAGCAGTGCTTGTTTCTTCGGTCAAACGTCTACAGACAGTCCATGGAGTTATCGGGCATGAGCCCGAGGGCCGGGGGTTTCCCCGAGGCACAGGAAGGGGGCAACATGGCGTTGGGGGCAGGATCCACGTTCTCGCAGTCCTCCATCTTGTCGGCACAGCC
Organism: Anguilla pacifica; assembly: GCA_039654925.1. NCBI lineage: Eukaryota > Metazoa > Chordata > Actinopteri > Anguilliformes > Anguillidae > Anguilla > Anguilla pacifica. The sequence goes on along the minus strand of CM077285.1, from coordinate 63,917,325 downwards.
TTCCCAGTTGATGTGGAAGCGCGTCACGCGCGGGTTTGACGCCAGAATGTTCCTCTGGAGCTGAGAGGAAAGCACACGGAAGTGAAGCTCTCAATGGGGGGTCAAGGGTCAAACCCCCACAAATACCCAGAAAGGATTACCCATTTAAAATGTTTATCGCTCTGTTTGATAGCAGTGTAATGAGCCTTTACCAGTTTGTGAAGTTTGTAACATCAGGTGCGTTTGTTTGATAGTGGTGTAAAGAAACTCTTTGAACTTTATTCATTTATGTTGCACTTTTCATTCATGTTTGTAACACAAAAGTACTGGACAGAAACAGAATCACACAACATAAATAAAACAGGACCACGCACTTGTGAGGACAGGTGCGCTTACCTGGCAGTAGTCTGGTTTGACGGGCGGGTTCTCTCGCAGCTCTGGGTCCGTGTACTCGTTGTTGACGTAGTAGCCGATGCGGATGAACTCCTGGCCGCGGTACGTGCAGGTGATCAGCGCCACCGTCACGCCCACCGCGTCCGTCTCGGGGATCAGGTCCGTGTTTGGCGCGTCCGCCTGCCGTCGCAAAGCAGCGTTGCCAGAGGTCAAAGGTCAGCAGCGCAGGCGATGGGATAGGGTCAGCAGCATAGGGGTGGGGACGCAGTTTATTTAAAAAAAAATGATAAAAAACTCTTTTAAACGGTTAACGGTAAGAAGGACCCGGCTAACTGAGCCTGAAGCGCGTGGCTAGTGTGGAGGAGAGATTAAGAGACAAGAGGAGCCAAGCGGAGGGAGGTCTTCCACAGCAGAAAGCGAAGCAGCCGATTGGTTTCAGCATGCAACCATAGCAGGTGAAACACTTGAGCGTTCACCCCGCCCCCCCAAGCTCCAGCGATGCCACGGATAAGAACCCACCTGAAAGACAAACATATGCCTCCCTGCAGGAACCGGGCCCACCAGAACCGAGTCCAGAGTCTGATCGTACTCCTCGCTCTCCGCCGAGCCCACGTAGATGATCTTCCACTCAAGGTCTGCAAGACCAGCAGTCACACGGCTTAAACGCCTACCATTCATTCAGACATTGCCCATCTTCCGCCGTGGTCTAAAGACTCGTCTCTTCAGACTGTACCTGGACTAACTATCACCACTCCACGGGGCACTCCCAATCTGGTATCATATCTATCTCTTAAATCCCTCCACTTTCGTGTTACACATATACCTCCATCCCACACTCATATATCATTATCATCATTATCTTGATGTTGTAGCTTGTCATGCCTCCTAGCTTGACTCAGCATAGGTTAGGTCAGAGAGTAATGTTTACAGTGTGAACTGGACTTAATGTGTTCATGGATATGAATAACTGTTACAAAAGGAGTATTGTACCTTATCGGACCTGTGTTTTGCAGTTGTTCCAATGCCCTTCGGTACGCACTAACTGTGCATCGCTTTGGATAAAAGCGTCTGCCAAATAAATGAAATGTAATGTAATGTCTGCAGTGACGTTCGAGTGCCCCCGGAGGGCGCTGCTGCCACAGGTTGTGGAAGAGGGAGCCCAGGGAAACCGCATAAAGCAGGTGACCTCAGCAGCAGTCTTACGAAAAATGAGGGCTTCAGGACCCACAGACCTTTCCTCATGTCACTGTTTTTCTGAATTTCTGAATAGCAGTCAAAAATGAATGAATGAATAAGGCTGTGGTCACATTTGTTTGTCACTCAGTAAACAGTGTGAAAAAAGTTGGCTTTTGAAACATCAGCTCTACCTAAATGTCTTTAGCATATACAGAATAGCTAGCAGGCACAAGGTAGAAGACATTATTATACACACAATCTCAACAGTTAAACGATCAAAACTGAGGAGAGAGTGAAGAAAAAAACCAAAAGGTAGATAAAACCAAACTAGTGATAAGAGTTCCTGAACTACCATTGAAAGAGTCTGGCCTTTCCAGGACTGTGCTTTAGGGTGGTTCATATGAAAGAGGGGTGTGGCTTCCACACCTACTCCTGATGCTTTTAGAAATGAGTTTAAACCAGTTTCTCCAACAATTTATTTTACTCAATACCACACCCTCAAAGTGGCAGACTCAGCCTCACCTTGAACAACAAAAGCATGCTCAGTGGGTTCCCCAAATATTTGAGTAGCCAGCTAGGAGTCTTGGCAGCGGGGAGACTAATTATTCTGATCACGTCATGGTTACGTGTAAAGTTTCGGCTCATTCTGTTAACAATATCACCTGCCTACCGCCGCCCCCCTCCTCACCAAAGGGAATTACAGTTAAAACACAGGCTAAAGGCCCCAATCAGTGCTGGGTGTCCTGGCTATCACCATGACTACAGGCCTTTTCAGCCCGCTGAAGAAGCACAAACTAATCCAATAAGGGCCCAGAGTGGCCACATGACAACCCCAGGCTTACCAGAGGGGGAGGGGGGCATTTGAATGCCTTGAACTTTTAACAAGGGTAATCAGAGGCATTCAGTCGAAATTATCATCTGAAAATCTTAATTTCCAAGCAATGGCTGTTGAGGCTTCCCAGGTCAAAATGTACATGTTCTAAGATGTGCCAGGCAGGGGCGCAGGAGAGATTTTTGAAGTGGGGGGGACCAAACTGTGAGCAAAAGACAGGTCTCAGCTTTTAAGCTTATACAACTACCCCGATCCGGGGGGACGGATAGGGGTCCCTACGAAACTGGGGGGGATGCATCCCCCCCGTCCCCCCACCATCTGCGCCCCTGGTGCCAGGTATAAATCGGAAGCCGTCTGCCACTGCCACAGAACTGTGCAAGAACTACAGCAGCAATATTCCCAGGCAAAGTCTGGTTTCCTGCTCTCTCCCTTTGCTAGTAAAATAAATATTTACATCTTATTTAACGTCTTCTTTTCTGAGCCTACACTTGTCAGTGTATGACTTCTATCTCATAAAAAACACCAAGTTACTCACACATACAAGACATACACCGTCTATAACTCATTCATTCAGACTGCCAAAATCCAGGCCTGCCGTTAAAAGTATTGATATCAAAATGACGCCAAGTTACGGTACTACAAACAATATAGGCTATCTTGCCTCACCGAAATTAAATAAGATGTACTCCAAAGCAATGCTACCCAATATTTCCTCAATTCTTTCAAGTCACAGAGGTAACATGAATGTAGAAATGTGGCGTTTGCTGATAAGAAGGTTTTGTATGGTAGCCAAGTGAAGAAATATAGTTAGTAGAAATGGCACAGTGGTGAACTGGTGTAACTTTTTAATAAAAGGAATACATTAGCCGTCATGAAATGCGTATGGGTGGCCTTGAGTGAGTTTTGGTAAAGCAAATATAAGCGTAAGAAAACGTGAGTGTAAAAGAGGAAATTATCTGCTTGAGGGCGAGGCGGGATTCAATCCTTCAACTGGAGGTTTACCAGTCTGTGACTTTGTTAGTGCAGCACCATGACATAGCTATGCAATGCGTGAAATATCATTAGCAAACCTGTCTGTGGTTTTAAAGAAGAACACAGGCCAGTAAGCACAGAAGAGCTCCCGTTGAATCCATATGGCTTTGCAATATTGTAGCCGGTTAATAACTGAACGTGCAGACGGTACGTCATAATGCAGTGTATACGTTCAGTGAACGGCGGGTAGATATGGTGCAAAAGCAATAATTGAGAAGTAGTAGACAATTATTAGTGAGGGTAAAAGCAGGTTAAAGAAACGTGTTCCTAGCTGGGCTTGAACCTAGGACCATATGTTCCCAAGACTGTAACCTTGCCCACTAGGCCACAGGCAGACTAGCTGTTTAAACTGGAAATGTTTCAGAGTAAAAAGGTATGGGTATTTTGTGTGAGGAGGAGGAGGAAGAGGAGGAGGAGGAGGAGGAAGAGGAAGAAGAAGAAAAAGAAGAAGAAGAAAAATAAATAAATAATAATCCCCTTAGTTTGGGGCTTTATTGCCTGGACATGTGAAGTTGTTTATGAAATCTGTCTGTTGAAATGGAGTCAGAATGTACAGAACTTAATGTTTTTAAGGGCTGAGTGTCTGTGGCTGTTGTGGTTATTTCTGTGGGGAACCCTGAAAAGTGCCACTCTCGGTGCTGTATAGGTACGGGGCATGCCCCTGCCAAGGCGTAACTTGGCGGGATGGCATACCTGCCATCCCAATTTCTTTCTTATTGCCGTAAGTTGCTTTTTGTGTACTAAATGTATTTAAATTATACATCCAAGCGAGTTGGTTTTGACATGTTGGTTGATTTCCCCATTAACTGTTTGACAATCCTATCAGTGAATTTGGACATTTAGATTGGAATTATTATATATTTAATAATAACTCATTTTTACACCAATATTTTACATGTAGTTTTTTATATTATAACGTGCACAACTTATTTCATTACAGATGGAGCAGGTTAAAATTTCTCTAAAAAGTTCAGCCCATTCTGTATCCCGCCTCCCTCAGTTTCTTTGTAATTTAAGCAGACACAAAACTATGTGTCTGCTTAAATTACAAACCCTATGTGCTAACCCTAACCCTAACAGTGTGAGATTTATGAGTCTTGAGGTGCTTGTACGCTTGAGCCTGTTTTCCGAGGGATAATTTGTCAAAAGCGAATAATTAACAGCAGACTGGGCTGAACTCAGTGCTGCGGCTTGTTGATAAAATCCTACTTGTCCGACAAGGCAATTTGCGAAATCCGCCGATATGGACTAATTACAGGGTTATTTCCTATAAAAACCACATGCGAAACGCGGTGCCTGCTAAACTACTCTCAGATGACTCAAGAGGCTAAACATTACTGAGGGAACGGGGGCAGCGATCTTATTATGGAGCACCGCCAAAATAACCACACCGTCAAACGGAATTTAATTTATTTGCGCTTGGATACCGCAGTCCCATCAGGTTGCAGGCTGCTCTAGTCCGTTCTGTCACAGTCACTAGCTTCCCTTGTCTGCTGTCAAGGTAAATTCAAAGCAGAGAGTGAGCGCGCCGACCGGATAAGTCAAAAGCCAACACAAGAACCGCCCACGTATCAGAAATGGCCCAATCGCTCGGTAAAGGCGTGGACCAAAGACATTTTCGCTCCCTTGGTGCAAGTCCCCGCCGGCGCCAAAATTCAAAGACGACCGTATTGTTAATTTGCTTGCTAGGACTGTTATCGGAATCAAATAGCTATAACAACCTAAAAGATGGCAATGCATCGATGTTTGCTTGGCCAAGAACAACTACATTTAAACACAAGACGTCAGTCGTAACGTCATCCCCGTTATCAAAACTAATTTGGCTAAAGTTTTACAGCATCCCAATTAGCACTCAGAAGTTCTTAAATGTATAAAATCAGGCAAACTTAAGTAATAGAAATGATTTCAAATCATATGGCTAGCTAACATTATCAAGACTATAAAATTGGAGCTACTGCCAAGATAACCAACTGCTGGATTTCATACAAAACATTTTCTCGCTTTCCATTTTCATAATGCACAACACGATTTGTTCACTTGCATCTAAAAGAATATAACGCATGCGGGGTAACGTTATGAAAAGTGCACTCACCTTCTGGTAGGTCCTCCATGCATTCAAATGTCATTTCGAACTGAAAGGGGTTGCCAAATGGACTCGGGTTATCCAGAACCGCGACATTTAACACTTGAACTTTCGCCATAACTGAACGTGACTGGTTTAACCGAATAGTGTGAAGACCCAAACTAGCAAAGCTAACAATATGAATGCAAGATAAATCTGACAGGTTTTTGGATGACCATGTAGTTTTCGACTTTAAAACGTATTTGAAGTACGATGAATAACAGTTCACACGGAAATGATCCAGCAGTTCGCAAACAATCTTGCTGTATAGCTAACTGACCAACAATATTAGCCAGCCGCTAGCTAACTATTGTTGTAAGTGTTCAAGCAAACGGCCAATCATTCTTTAACACTGGCCGGATACTTTTCCTCAGCGCTCAGAATTTAGATTTTTAAAATGTACTCAAGAAGAGAGCAGCAATTTAAGCTTAAGTAATATTTAGCTCCCCGCTGCAAACCAAATTTCCGTTTATTAATTCATACATTTATCGTTCTCCTCACTCTCCCGCCAGGCAGCTTGCATGCGATTGAGGAAGCTCAGTGCTGATTTGCTGATATATAGCAAGCCTTGTCCACAGCACTGGAAGTCCCGGATGCCACCGTATTGAACTGGCGAACACTGTAAAGCCGTGACAGCTATAGCTTCGCATATACATAATTATATCACGATAATCCAGACACGTACAGTATGTAGTGTGCAGTAGGCCCACTGTCCACCAGAGGTGAAATCCTTTTTTCCATTAATGGTACGGTACAGTGAATAGAAACAGCAACACAACTCAGACACTTTTGTTTGTTTTTTTTGTTTGTTGCCATAATAGCCTTCTAGCAACATTTCTAGCCTGCTACTGTTGTCTGAGTATTATTGTATCATGTAGTACACCACCTTTTTTTTATTGAAGGGGACCAGTTCACCGTACATTCTCTTTCATAGAACACAGAAATCACAATCTCAGGATTAAATAAATCTCCCCCTTTTGTTATTATAATATTTTCTTCAGGTGAAGATGGGGTGAGAAAAGACAAGTGTAGGCCTATTGGTTTTGAGAATCGTCATTTTGTGGGAATTGTAAGCTGCTTCCAAATGGACTCCTGGCTTTGTGATTTGGGCATACATGCAGAAAAGAAGAATTTCATTTACAGTGAATGTTTACATTTGTTAAAACACTGAAATCAGCTAACCATTGACTTCACCAGCAGAGGTCTTTTGATTGACTGAAACCTTTATTTCAGGGAAGTCCCACTGAGACCAAGGTCTCTTTTTCAGAGGAGCCCTGATTACAATATAAACATTTACAGTGACAGTTTTACCAAACATAAATTACAGTTAAGATACAAGGAATTCACATACACCAAGCGCAAATATATAGGACGTGTTCAAGGAGGTATCTTGGATGACACGTTCAACACCACATAGCCCCAGACTACCATGTCCTGGTCCAGTGTTTTATTCTTTTTACAAACTTCACAAATGAACACACAGTAAGCGCCTTCTTTCCAAATAATTTCAAATGATCATTTTATCTGTAGATTTTATCAAAAATAAAAGTAATGCATACAGTAAGTGCCATAATGTTTGAGACAAAGACATATTGAGCATTTATTTGGCTCTGTACTTCACAATTTTAGTTTTGCAATCACATGTGGTTATTGTACATTCTCAGGTTTTATTCAAGGGCATTTTTATATATTTTGTTTTCACCATGTAGAAATGACAGCACTTTTTATAAATAGTCCTCCCATTTCAGGTCATAATGTTTGAGACAAATGACATCACAGGTACTTCTGATTAGTAAGGTGTGTTCCTTCCTTAGTGCAGGTATAAGAGAGCTTTCAGTATCTAGTCTTGATTCTAGCCTTTTGATAGCCTTGGAACTTGTTACTGGCATTTGTCAACAAGGGGGTCAGACTTGTACCAATGAAAGTCAAGGAATCCATTATGAGGCTGAGAAATAAGAAAAGAAAAGAAAAAAAACAGAGACATAGGCCAAAGCTTAGGCTAACCAAAATCAACTGTTTTGAATGTAATTAAGAAGAAAGAAAGCCCCGGTCAGCTCAGAAATCACAGAGCTTGGTGAAAAAATTACACTTAAAAAAAGCTCAGAATGCGCACTTCAACCGTATGAGAATTGTTTGATTACAAATCTAAAATTGTGGAGTACAGAGCCAAATCAATGAAAAAAAGTATTTGTCCCAAATATTATGGCACTCACTATAAATTAAGCAGTTAATGTCATATCAAGTTATCAGTGCCATTTTTTAAATAATTATAAGAGCAGCTGACATTCATTACAACTACAGTATTCAACTCCAGTCTTGTGCAGTAAACTGACCCCACAGAATTACATTCTGACCAACTGCAGTTTAATTGTACCATTCAGAGATCTTTTTCTTGCGATTCAAAGTGACATGTTGCGGTTGATATGTTCAAATGCAACTGAAGTATAACTGCCTGTTGTCACAGCCTATATAGTCAACACCCAGGTATACTTGCGCGGCTGAATGCTGTTCTTTGCTGGTTTATAGTGTTAGCCAATGGAACACCCGCAAACAAAGAAGGAAGTAAATTATAATGGTGGCTATGTTTGTTGGAGGAACTTTATTCCTCCTAATTATTTTTATGTTTGTTGGAGGAACATAATTATTCCTAATTATTCCTGACACCGGTGCACAGGTTCCAGGCACTCCACCTCCATGGGGCAGTGTTCAATCCAGGTGCCTCTGCCTAGCATGTACATCATCCTGAAAGGAGGGACACACCAGTGACATCACACACACCACCATGTACACAAACATATAAACACGCCACCATGTACACAAACATATAAACACGCCACCATGTACACAAACATATAAACATGCCACCATGTACACACACATAAACACACAACCAATCACACACACATGCATACAATAGACATATAACACACAGCAGCATGTACACACACATCCAGTACACATATAACGCAGGGCACCTTGTACACACACATATAAACACCACCACGTACACAAACATATAAACACCCCACCATGTACACACACATAAACACACAACCAATTACACACACATACATAAAATAGACATATAACACACAGCAGCAACACACACATCCAGTACACATATAACACAGGGCACCTTGTACATACACATATAAACACCACCATGTACGCACACATAAACACAACACCATGTACACAAACATAAATACATCACCATGGCTCAATTGCCTAATTCACGGACAGCCCTATAAAATCATCCGGGAAAAGTGAAATGGGCTAAACATGGTGATAAGCTGGACATTTCTGTGATGAGCACAATTGTTATCTTATTCAAAATCATCAACAAAATCGTTAATAAAGCCTGTTGCTTGTATTAGCATAATCTACATAATGCTCTACATGGTGAACGATATTAACGTTTTGAAATCTCCCTTTAAACCATGTGGGCTGCAGCTTTAAATTGAACCTCGGTTAACCACCAGTAGAGGTCACTAAGTGATTTCAGCAAGACATAGCAACTGGGTTTAGGCTAAAATGTAGGCGCGCATTAAACCGCAGGTTCTGAGGACACCCTCTGCTGTGTGACTGAGGCAGTGTAGCTCAGAAGGCTTGTTTAGCTCACCTGTCCTCTCCTCTGATGAGGTCCACAGACTTGCCCATGATCAAGTAGGTCTTTCCCTCTGTCAGGTCTATCGCCTCTCTGCACTGGGGGTGGGCCACAAATGTACGATTTTCCCCCCTCACTCCAGAGTCAGTGCCTGCAGAGCGACATTGACGTGCAATTCTGCGAGAGCGTGCGTAACAGTTATCCCTTTTCCACCAACATTGTCTGCTCTATTGCAATAAACAAACAGCAGGATCATTCAAATATGCTGCTGTCAATGAGCCATGGAGATTTGAGCTGCTACCGTCCTGTAGGCAGTGGCTTCTGATTCATAAGCATCGGTAAATGCCTGAGTTGTGCTTCCATTTGGGCATGTCGCAGACACTCTTATCCAGAGCTACTTACAAACGTGCAGACATGATGCAGAGATGCCGTCAAGCCATCAGTGCCACAAACTGTAAAGCCGCATAGAGCTAACATCATAACACATTGGTAAGTGCAGCACCTTGTTTAATTCCAGTGGGGCATTGCTGCTATTTTGGTAATGACTGGGAAAATGCGGTCTTTTTCATTTTAAAAATGACATTTATAAACCCCAAAGCGGTACCTTTTGCCAAATTTTTCATGTTGCAGAGATTATACAGACGAATGCTGAGAAAAACCAAACAGACCGGATCAAATCCCAAATCAGCCCATAAAAATGTAAATAAAGTTTTTGTTTTTATTGAAACACAAAATCTGCTGACCTTGAGCTCTGCCAGTGAGGGAGAGAGAGAGGAGAAGACAGACATTGGTAAATCAGAACTGAGACCCTGTGATGAGAGAAGCTGAAGGACTAAAGGCTCTACCTTCTTTGATGACATCCTCAACAAGGACAGTGAAGCGGTCGATGGTGGGAGTCAGATCAGCCTGGAGAACTTTGGCTTTGTACACTGCAGATGATTGACATGGTAAGTAAAGCAGCACACTGTCAAAACAGACGTGTTAAAATCAGCACATAACGTGTCCTTTTAAAAACACAACTCCATATCTAGTAAAGGACTACACATTTTGTGTTACTTTTGACACAGTCTGTGTTAAAAAGTCTCCTTTTGTAACACATAAATTGTATATTTGTAGTACAAAAGTAGTAACTTTGAAAAAAAAAAAGTGTTGAAAGTAACATAGAAGTAGTAAGAGTAAAAGTGTGTTGGACATTACCACATCCTTTTTCACCGTACAGTCCCCCCCCCCCCCCCGAGGTGACCGTACCGTAATCCATTCCAGCTTCACAGGCTGCTGCCTCACGGTCCAACTCATCAACCTTCTTCTTCTTCTGGTAGCTGCAGTTTTCTGTGAGCAGTAGAGGGAATGTGACTGAGGAGGCCGTCATGCCAGTCTCCTCTGTGACATCACTTCCTGCCTGATGGATGTGCATGCCCCACCTTCTGCACAGCAGCACACATTCTCATTGGCAGATCCTGTTCATGCCGGACTCCTCTGTGACATCACTTCCTGCCTAACAGATGTACATGACCTACCTTCTGCACAGCAGCACACGTTCTCATGGCAGATCCTGTTCATGCCAGACCTCCACTGTGACATCACTTCCTGCCTAACAGATGTGCTTGACCTACCTTCTGCACAGAGGCACACGTTCTCATGGCAGATCTTGTTCAGGGTTCCGTCCTTCTTCTTCGGGTGATAAAACTTTGTGCAGCGGTTTTCTGCAGTGAGACAGTTTTCACACTGCTGGTACTTCTCTTTTAACTCAAAGGCAGGACTTTCCGGGCCAGCAGGGAAGATTTGAACTCACCCATGGAGTTATACTCATACAGAGTAACAGCAGCTGGCTGAAGCAGACCCACTCTGTTCATTTTATGTATCCTGAAGGCCACTATGTCAGACAGCCGATGGGAAACCTGTTGAAGGAGATAGAGAGAGAGAGAGAGAGAGAGAGAGAGAGAGAGAGCATGAGAGGGGAGGCAGAAATTAGCGAAAGACTTTGTCAGACCCTGAGCAACAAGCCAAATGCAACAGGAGCAGGCAGACCAAAAAAGGTGCTTTGAGCTACACCAGAGAAGCATAAGACCACAACACCTTATCCAGGAAGAAAACGAGGGAGCCCTTCTGAGAAAGCTGCTTGTCAATCTCAATCTTCTGGACGTATCTCTCCCTTCCTGAGGTTAACTGTCAGGGTGAATGTGAAACAAGGCCATGACATGTGAGATAGGATGTTCAATCAGTCAATATGCCAAAAAGATCAAGTGGTCAGTCATGTAATTTTGCAAAATGTAACCCAGGATTAAAATTATAAAGTAAACATTCAAACCAAGCAGCATCATTTATTGCAATGATCAAATAGTAAGTAGCACTGTTATCTACAGTGATGGACCCAGCCTCGTTCCTCACCCTGTCAAGGTCCTTCTCATCTGCTATGAAGCCAGTAAGCATGGTGATATCCAGGACAGACATGGTGGCATCTCTGTAGAAGGACTTGTATCTTGGAAACACAAAAAAATCAAAGTAACTGAAACTGGATTTGTGTTGACAGACTTAAAAAAATAACTGAAATATATGAACACACTTAAATGCCCATTGAGTGGCAGTATCAGAGGTCCTGTCTCATCTCTGGAGAAGAGCACACACTAGGCGATCTGTGGAGTGGAATGTCAGCTGCAATCTTCAGTTTTAACTTTCTCATAAAAGAACAAGGAAATATCATAACATGACCAAGGACAGTCTAGCTCGAAGAACAGAGCATTACTACCTGTGAAAGTTCTTACAGATATTTTGCACGTCCGTAAAACATGGCATGACCACCACTGTCTAAGCTCTCTCTGAAAAAGTGGGTTTCCTTCCAACCACAATTGCAATTCCATTTTAACAAGTAATTCATTTTTCTTAATTAGGTGCTTTTCATGTTTTGGTACTTTTCATGTTTTCAATGTTGGGTAATAAGCTCAATATGAAAACTGGAATTTCATTCTTCATGGCACACATAGCTGATCTGACATAATGTGGTTTAAGAGGATAAATAATTTCTCTAAACACGAAAAGCATCTAATTGATAAAAATGAACAACTTGTTAAAATTCTGGGATTGCAAAGCAAAATACACAGGGGTACTCCAGGACCGAGGTTGTGAACCACCGGACAAGAGAGCGCATGAAGCATATATACATCAATTCTTCCTGGAGATTTTAAAACTCTTCCTGTAAAAAAAAGTCCTACAAAGGATTGCAAGAGATCTGGTTCGATTTCAGTTCAACTTACATCATCTCAATTGTGAGCTTGTACGTCTCCAGCGCATCCCCATTGGTAACTGTAAAAGAAATATGAATAAAATTGAGCTTAGTCAAATAATTTACAGCCAGAGATACTTTTTGCATGTAAAATCCAAGTAACATTGACATCCAAAGCCATTTTCCCTGTGAAACAGTGTTTAATTTGAAGGGAACCTCTACTGTGAAACAACAAAAAAAAAAAAGAAACGTTAAAAAAAGGCTAATGAAATGTTAAATTAAGATTATCTCTCATTTTGTTCCTGTTTCAAAATGTATTACTTGCTTTGTTATTTGCATCTGAAAAGGGCATGGCCTTTGTTTATAAACACAATGGAGAACTGCACTATGGGATAGCTGGCTCCCTGGCTCATAGTACTTCTTTTAAAGGGGTGGTTGACTGTTGGTATCTAGGGGTGTGGTTGTACCAGACCCTGATGTTATTTGAAACGAAGGCTTTTAGTTGAATTACGAATGTATTAATGCCAATTAAATACCATGAAAATCACACCCCTGAATACAAAAAACAGTCAATGTCCCTTCCAAAATGGAGACTTTGTGATACAGTGTATTGCTCTGTTGCCAATAAACAAAGACCATGCCCATTTTAAAAGTGAATAATAAAAAAGTGAGCAATTTTGAAACAGGAGCCAAAAAGAGAGATGTTATTAAATGTCCCATTCTCTACATTTGGAGGTAATATTTATTCCAGCGGAGTTTCACAGTTGCTTCAGTGCCCAATATACTATACCATGAGGCTCCCTCTCTATCTTCACCTCCAGTTCAAAGTTCCCACACTCTGGTTCCTTGTCCTCGGGCAAAGCGTTGTATATTGTCATCACCTGCAATATACACATCAGACGTTGTTCAGGGAGGGAATACCCAAATACTGTTCAAATTATTTCTTAGAGCTGAGGAAGTTAGGCTTGCTGAAAGACAGTATGTGTATGTAGAATTCTTATGAAATAAAAAGTGAAAAGGTTGCTTAATGCAAGCTTTAATCACATAAAATGTTTTCGGCTCCTATTGCAAAAAAGAGAAAGATTTGACTATAGTGCATTTTTAGCTGTGTGAGCGTTAGTCATGTTGACTGAGCACTATCAATTGTGTCTGCAGTTTTACACAATTAAGTCAATGACTGTATCTTCTGCAAGAAACCTTTCACCTCTGAAACCCCACAGTTCTGCATTGTTTGGCCTGTTCTGTAATGATTTTACATTTGCCATGAATTAATGCCATGTGGCATAGTCTCCAGTCAATCCATATTAAGTAAAAGCACAACATATTCCATCAGAAGGACGATCGTGGAACTCTTTGACATGGAAAATCTCAATTGAAAATATATTTTTACATGAATTCTGCAATTAGTAACAAAATTTGTGGCACCCTACATTGTCCTTAAAATGTACAAAAGCCTAGATGACAGATTAAATTAATTTGCATATTATTATTATTATTATTATTTGAAAAAGAACATATTCATAGAACGTTTGTAATTCCTAGTTTTTAGGTTTTTACTCAGAATCGCCGGTTGACGTTGGACTCACCGACAGGGTCCCTTGGCCTGTTCCTTTGGCAGTGACAGTCAGGTTTTCTTCAAAATTAATCTGCAAACACAAAGACAACAATTCCTTACAGACTCAAAAGCAATGATCTGCTGTCATACACATTTCCTCTTGCTCTGTCTTCTCTCTTCCTCTTCATCAGCATATTACTCTCTCTCTCTCTCTCTCTCTCTCTCTCTCTCTCTCTCACTGCTCTTCCACCATTTCGTCCTTTATTTGTGCGTAAGTCTGCCAGGCTCACCCTCTCTGAGCGCGTGAGGTGAGCGTTGTCCCAGTTGAATGTCCACCTGACGGGTTTGCTACGACCGGCCACACTGAGGCTCACTTGCAAGTCGATGTTTTTCGCATCGGATACTTCTGACATGTACGTAGCCACAGCCTGGAAGACTATCATGGTGGCCTGTAGGGAACAGCAGGGGGCAGTAATGAGATGTTGTCAAGATGCCAATACTGTGTCACTTGTCCTTGTGAAATGTGCTGGACCCCATACAGTGCGTCAATGAGGAGTCAAATTCAGGGCATCCTGCGACACAAAATTCTGTATAGACTCATTGATCCAATAAGATTATAATGTAGTTGTGTCAGAAACCCTTGAGGTAAGCTATGTAACAGAAGGACAGACATTTGGGGGTATTAAAGTCCAGGCAAGATTATAGACTATAGGTTAAGACTGAGCCTATGGAATGGCCTATTCTTGTCATTATCTATTTTTATATTCTTATAATATAACTAAAACTGATACATGTACCTTAATACAGGATCTGAGCAGAAGTCTTGATAATGTAATACCACAAAAAACTAATACAAGAAGGCTATGACATGAGTATGTTTTGCAGAAATTTGTGATAGTGAATGTACCCCGCAAAGCCCACAATCAGTGGCACACAGTATACAGTACCTGGGTAGATCTGGGGCCTCTGTTGTGGAACTTATGTTTTGTCAACCACCTGATGACGTGCTGAGCCTGGTTAAACTCTTTGGCTTTCACCAAGGCCAGCAGTGCGTAGCCAGTAGCCTCAAGGGTGGAAAGGTGACTGCCGGGGACTGGCCAGTGTGTTTTTTCTGTCAGAGTAGATTGGAACATAATGAAGACTATTGCCTGAATTATGAAGTGAAAGTATGATGGAACCAATGTTGAAATCCCCTTTTATTTTTTTCAATATCTGCACATTTTTGTGTCTTTATGTAACCCTATAGTCTCTGCTATAAAAAAAGGTACAGTGGTTTTGCAATATATTGATTTATTACTTTCATTAATTACAGCTGCAACTATTTTCTTTCTTAGGCCCCAGACAAGATTTGTGAGTTCCAAAAAGAACTTTGGGTGATTGTCGCTCCGACTTTCCAACTGCAATTGCCATTATTTTAGGTTCTCATGGGATCATATATTAGGTCTTCCTGGGAATCTGGTCACTCTGGTTAAGGTATGTAATGGGCCACACAGTATGAAGGCTCTCTCAGCCTCGCATACCAGTCGACACTTATAACACAGATAGCTGGAGATAAGGTATAGTATTTAGGACTGAGAGCGTGATTGAGTGCACCCTAAGTGAAGTTTGTTGCTGGCCATCAGAGTGGAGGCTGTGCACAATCACGCCCTCAGTCTCACACACCACACCCGCAAGTACTACAAGCTGGATGTTCAGTTAAGTCCCCTTTCTATTTAAAATATTCACGTAACACTTCTGTTTACCAGATGAGAAGCGGTTCAGGATGTCCAGCTGGTGATTTCCCTCATTGCTGAGAGCGTAGGCAGTGAGGGCCACAGCGTAGGGGTTGGTCAGGCTGTGGATTCTACGAGAGAGGAAGTTGCTGGCTTCCTCCATGCTGTTTGACAGGTTCTGTGGTAATGGAACAGGGAGTAAAATAACACCAAAATAACTAGGAAATCAGCTAAGAATAGATCAGCTGGGAGGGAGGGAGACCCTGTTAGTTCTGTATTTGAAAAACATAATCATAGCTGCAACATTTACCTGTGCTTTTGGTATAATTTTTGAATGGCGTGTACTGCGCCATTGGGTATTGGGTAGAGCATCGTTACCCTCCTGTAATAGCTTTGGCTTGTTGTTACCTGTCGTGTGTCGCTGCCTTGTGATGAGACTGTGTAACATGAGACTGAAATTTGGTGGGACCCATTTTTCTGTGTGATATGTGATGCACTGAAACTGTCCCCATATTTAGAGGCACTGGGTGTCGATTACCATCATCGCGCATATGTGACGGGACTCCTGCATGGCGATGAGGACGAACGCCGTCATTGAAGCGTCACCGTCTTTCCCCTGCACGCCACCCTGCGGGCAGAGAGCACAAAACAAGCGTGAGTCCTATCATTTCTAAACAGACTTCTGACTATGGGATTCACATTGCCATTTAATTTACACCAGTAATATATCACTGTCAAGATCGAAAGGCTGCGAGTGTGTTTGGTGATCTATATTTCCCATATACCTATCCGGCCTCTAAGGTTAGGATAGACTCGGGATGATCAAAAATAAATAAGCCCATTGCTTCTGCTTCAGTTTCGATAAATAATGAAACTGCTTGATAGTTCACAGCATCACACCTTTCACAAATGATTACATCTGAAGCAAGGGAACCTATTTTGGAGGAGGCTGGGGGATAACGGTGTATCCTTCTTGCTGGAGGCCACCTGCAATAGCATACCATCATCTCTGCGTCGTAGACCGGTGAATGCTCTTTGAAAATGCCATCTGGCTGCTGTGCGTTCAGGACCAGCCACTTGAGGGCGCTACAAAGCACGTGGTCTGCAATGGTGACAAGTCTGTATGCCAAGCCAAACACTTTGGCCACGTATGCTGTCAGCCTGGTGGAGAAGCAAGAGAGTCCCCACCACATCAAAGCATCTTAATCACCTTAACACACAAAGTATGGATTCACCCAGATGAATCAAAAATACGGATTTCTGAACTGATTCCGATGGTCACAGGTCACAGGGTTTTGAAAGCCTGTCCAAAATAGCACCGTGTTATTGTATTGGATCCATTTTTATTTGTCGGAAAACAGGACAGCTGAACCCCCAAAAAGCCAGCAAGTTAGATAAAAAAATAAATAAAAATAAACTTGACAGTGGGAAGTAATAAATACTCAAATGGCATTGAGAAAGAAACTCCCTGGTGGGATGAAATCTCAGAAGAAACCTGTGTTAGATGGGGAGTCAATCCTCTACTGGCCAGCCTTGTATCAGTTGTTAATGTTAGTGATTGGGCAGATAATATGCAGGGTGTTGGACTGGCTGGTAAAAGTGATGTGATAAGGAGGCTGTGGTAGTTCAGTTGGTCAAGAATGATGAGAAGGGGCTTACCAGGTGCTGGGTTTCCTGTCTTTCCAAACGCTGTACGAGCCATCAGTTTTACGATAGTACATCTGCTGAGTATAACCTGAACATAGGGGGAAGGAGAAGCAAGAGAAGCATTTTCAGCGCTAAAAAAAAAATCTCTTCCTCAGTGGGATACATGAATGTAAAACCATTTTTATTAAAAAAGATTGCATAGAAGAAACGAGTCATTTTTAATCACAAACAAGTTGTTTAATGTCCACAAACAGGTCACACTGGCTATTTTATCTTTTGATTCATGGTCTGCAAATTCCTCAAATAAAAAGGTCTGACGTATTTATGAATTTGAAATGCATGATGAATTTACTGGCTTGTGCTTTGAAAGTATTTGGAATATTTGAGAAATGAGGCGTCAGGTACCGTTACAAGCTTTTTCTTTAATGTATTTAGTATAGAAATACACAGTATATTTGATAAATGAACCTGGTCAACGTGTGGTGACTTCTTACCCATTGTGATGTACTTGATGGCTAAGGCTCTGCGCTCTAGTCCCACTTTCTCCCACTGGTGGGTGGTGTCCAGGTAGTGTGTGGAGATGACGGGTCCGGTCATGCTGATCATATTCTGCTCACCATTCCCCGTGGGACGAGCTATGAGGCGGCCCATGGAGGAACCGCTGATGGCTTCTTGAATGGTCTGACTCGGCAGCTCACCTGTGCGGGCATACACCTGCCTCAGCACTACTCGGAGCGCTACCACTTGCAGAAAATGCTGAAAAATGTCTGGAAGCATTTATATAAAAGCCAAGCGCTGTGACGTTTCTGTACCCGTCACGCTGATGTAAGTGTACGCGGGAGAACCTGGCACCCTGGATGACAGCTTCACAGCATTAATCTTCTGTGACTGAACTCCGTCTGAAGGCCGAAGAAGAAAGCGAAAGTTGAGAGAACCTCGTCTCACACAAATGCGTGAAATGGCGGGGTCACACATTTATGCTGAACGGTTACTGTCAGTATTATGGGTGGTCATGGTGAAGCGAGACTGGCTGTTGAAATTACACAACGGCGTGAGCTGTGCTTTCCTCTGCTGTGAAAATCCAAGAGGTAAATGCTGCACAGAGAGCAGAAGGAAAATTGGGCTGAAACCTGGCCAGAACCCCCAAAAAGCAGCTGAGGTAAAAACTCTCCAGTGGGGAGAAAAACACTCAAACGGTGTTGAGAAAAAACTCCCCAAAGGGCAAACATCTTGGCGAGAAACCGTGGCTACTGTGGGGGCAGGGAGGCCATCCTTTGCAGGCTGGACTGGTGTAAAATAAGGGTAGAATGGATGGCAACAAATGTAATGAAGCATCTATCATGGTAAACAATCAAATAGGTTGAGCAAGTTACAGTCTGAGGTGTTAAACTAGCTGCTAGTCCAAATGAAGAGATGTATAATATAATATATGCAGATGATGGTACGCCCGTTCTTTCTTCTCTTCCAGGAACTTCGTTCTGCTCCCCAGTGGCTGCATTTCTATTCTCAGGGCACGGTCAGAAACTTACCATAAGCCAGTGGATTCAGGAGCATGGTTATAACCTCCTTTTTAATTTTCACTCCTTCGGCCTGTGAGAAAGACACGGTACACCTTTTTACCTTTTGTATTTTGCTATTCTTTTCATGGATGAATCTGAAAACTATTAAAAGTATAAAGTTAAACTGTTACATGAAATATTTTGAGATAACATTTGCCAATATACAGTATGTGTAAACAATTTGACAGGTATTTTTTTTCTGAGCACTTTTTGCATTCTGGATAGATGCTGCTGTTTCCGTTTCTCCGCAGCCTTATACTTTATTAATCAAATACTAAACCGCTTCTTAATATAGCCTATTCATGCAATTACATACAAGAAAGAGTTGGTGGATAAATATTTTCTTGCCATATTCCATTACTGCTATTTTTCTGAAAAGAAATAAATGGACACCTGGACAAAACATCCCATTCAAAGTTGGGCAATATTTGTAGCTCGGGTTTCAAAACATAATTTTTTTTCAAGCCAATAGCCTCAGGCCTAAATTCAGTGTCGAAACATGCAGCTGTTATAATCGTCCTTACTGGCACAGCTAAAAGGCAGTAGTCAATGCATGTTGATTACAATGCACATTATATAACATTATTTATGACAACACATTTTACTTGCTGTAAATGAGTCGCAGCATAGAGAAGTATTTCCTCAAAGCATGGTGAGCACAGGAAGGATGCTGTCCTCTGAGCTTTTAAAGACTGCACATTTTTTATGGCTCTACTTATGGAATTTATTTGCTGTCCTGAAGCCTCATGATATAGTGTATATAAAATATTTCTGCATTAAATGACCTTGTCAAATGACCTTGACGGAAGCTGATGGGTGGAGGTGAGGGAGATGAGTCGAGAATAGTTTGAGATGGATAAAAACGTCGGCTTGAGGGTAGAGAGTATTGTGTATGCTATGGGAGATGGGGAAAGTTAATGGGTAAACGGAACTCTCACCACCACACGCAGGTCCTTCTTGACGCCATCTGTGTAGGAGGAACCGGAGACGGCGGCTTTAACCTCGATGGAGTGCAAGCCTAGGGCCATCGGGATGATGACAAACGGGATGGCGTGCGAAGACATGGGGTCCATGAACACCTCTGGCATGCGATACGTCCTCTTCTTACTGGCAGCGCTGCACACCTCCGGTGTCTCCATCAGGTCCACCTGAACCTGTAGGAGGGAGGAATATGCGTAACGTCTGGAGAGAACAGCACACGGATGTGTGGCCATTCACCAGGCAGTAGGATGGAAGAAAAGCAGCGCTACAGGGAAATCTCACCTTTATTTCCTCGTCAAGGTAGTTGTGAAGCACTGCTTTAACTTCCACCTGCTCATTGCGCACCGTGGCGTAGGGCATCTTCAGGTCGATGAAGAAAGATTTCATCACCTTCATCTCAAAGGGATCCGCCACACAGATTCCTGCGGAGAGAGAGGCGCAGCCACACTGCTGATGGGACCTTGGCACGACAGCTGCAGTCCACCACAGGTCTTCACAGGACCGTGTGGACTTTTACAGAAAGTTATGGAGACAGAAAAATCGATTCCTCGTTCGGGACAGGCAGAACGAGGCAGGCACTACCGTGATATTTGGATAGACTGATGGCGGTGACTTCCCAGGTGGTGATGGAGTCTTTCAGGTAGCCATTAGTTACAACTGAAGTGGCCTGACTGTGAGACAAAATAGGGTTGTGTCAGTATTGGCTGACAGTAATGCCTGATCCCAAGATTTTGACTGATATGAGGACATGACATACATGCGCCAGAGAAGCACAGCTGTTGATGCTGTAATTTAAGTGAAAATGTCATGCTCAGACATTAGCACAATCATAGTCATCGGAACCTCTTGAATTTACAATTTTTGCATTTTGCATGTATGCTATAATGTAAAACGATGCTATCTGTATCAACCGATTTGCACAAATAAATATTGTTTCAGAATTTACATGTCAATATCTTGCATCCATAGTCCTTATATTCCCATGAACAAAACTGCAACCACAGAGAGAAGCACCCTGTATGAAATGTTTCAGTGTTTGTCTATCTGTAGATTAGACATGGGAAGTGTCCATCCACTGTCGGTCAGATACTGGGTTATTATATAACAGCTCTTACCATTCTCTCATTTCTACTGGGCATGGTGGAAGTGTCTCCACCCCCCATAACCAGCTCTCAGGGAATTGTGTGCGGGAATTTATATCAAAGTCACTAATGTATTCGTCCTGCTTGTCCTCACCTGTGTGTGGAAAGACAGGTATCAGTGGAAGCCTTCGCCAGCCTTTGCTATATGACCATGCAGCCGTTGAGAATAAGGGAAGTCTTACTGTGTGCCAGCAGGAGGGCTTCCTGCCTGTAATCTGGGTGCTTTTTCTTCACCTCCTTGCAGCAGTGCAGAAAAGCACTTACGCACTCCTGCCCGTCAATAATGTACCTGGAGCGCCGCTCGCACGTGTACCCTTGCAAATTGTCTTCTATTCCATCCACACAGCACTGCCTTTCCAGACCGGTGTATTTCCCCACTTCAACACAGTGTGAGAGACTTAGGCTAGCAGGTTCAACACAATGTGAGAGACTTGGCACAGGCTAGCAGGTTCAACACAGTGTGAGAGACTTGGCACAGGCTAGCAGGTTCAACACAGCATGAGAGACTAGGCACAGGCTAGCAGGTTCAACACAGTGTGAGAGACTTGGCACAGGCTAACAGGTTCAACACAGCATGAGAGATTTGGCACAGGCTAGCAGGTTCAACACAGCACGAGAGACTTGGCACAGGCTAGCAGGTTCAGCACAGTGTGAGAGACTTGGCACAGGCTAGCAGGTTCAACACAGTGTGAGACACTTGGCACAGGCTAGCAGGTTCAACACAGCATGAAAGACTTAGCACAGGCTAGCAGCTAACATGGTGTGAGAGGCTTAGCACAGGCTAGCAGATTCAACGCAGCATGAGAGACTTAGCACAGGCTAGCAGGTTCAACACAGTGTGAGAGACTAAGCACAGGCTAGCAGGTTCAACACAGTATGAGAGACTTAGCACAGGCTAGCAAGTTCAACACAATGTGAGAGACTTGGCACAGGCTAGCAGGTTCAACACAATGTGAGAGACTTGGCACAGGCTAGCAGGTTCAACAGCGTGAGAGACTTGGCACAGGCTAGCAGGTTCAACACAGTGTGAGAGACCTAGCACAGGCTAGCAGGTTCAACAGTGTGAGAGATTTGGCACAGGCTAGCAGGTTCAACAGTGTGAGAGATTTGGCACAGGCTAGCAGGTTCAACAAAGCGTGAGAGACTCGGCACAGGCTTCTAGGTTCAACACAGTGTGAGAGACTTGGCACAGGCTTCTGGATTTAACACAGGGTGAGAGACTCAACATGAGATTAGTTACAGTGAAGGATTTGGGAATCAACACAGACCCCGCAACTGAGCCATTCTCTTAGCCCCAGGAATATAAAAGGCAATTCAACATATACTAGCAGTTCACACTATATTACCAGATCAGTTCTACCCAATTTTTCATGTATGCAGTGTCTATTGAATCCCAGTATTTCCATTGTTGAAACCTGCTGCTGTACTGGGTCACATTATTGTGCACACAACCTTTCTAATGGCTTCTTCGCTTCTATCATTCGGTTATGAATGCGTACAGGAGATTAGGGCTGCAACTAGCAACAATATTTAAAATCAGTTAATCTGGTGATTATTTTTTCCCCAATTAATCGATCAGTTGGTTTATGGAATGTTCACTTTTGTTTCTGGGAATATTCAAAAAATGAAAAGTGAAAAATGAAAGTGAGACAAACGAGACAAAAACATGCAAATGTATGCTATAAAGCATCTGTGCATAATAATAAAGGTTTTTATAAAGTGCGTATAGCAGCATGTCTTTATAATGTTCAAAGACAAGAAAGTCTGCAGTGTAAAATGAGCTTAACTGTTTAGATTAATAATGATGATAAAAACATAAAACATAAAATGTTGAGAGGCTTTGCTATACTGAATGGCTTCAGAACATCAAATGGTTTCAACAAGAGGCCAATGCTGGACTATGATCGTAGAGTGGTTCCACAGGATTGCAATGCAGAAATGTTAGCATTTCCACAAGCTATAAGCTAAGGCTGGCTCAATTTTTCACCTAAACTTATTAATACATGAGATGTTTGGCTTGTTATCATTTGCTTTGGCATTTTAATTCTTCATTATCTACACATGGTTAGTTTTAGTGGCCAATTATCCATGCTTTCACCAATTAGAAACCTATTGATTCAAACTCAGTCTTTAATTTGATCAGTTAAAATACTTCTCTTACGTAAATTGTTTTTAATATACTACCATCATCGAATAATTGTTGCATCCCTACAGGAGATCGATTCACAGGTGTGCAGATCTCTTTTATGAGCACAAACAGAATTTTAATGAGATACAGAATTCTAACAGAGACATGGATGAATCATTAATGTCTTCCTATGTTTCATTAGCTGAAGCAAGTATGCTCATTAGTGGGCTTGCTTCCGGGCAAGCCCACTCTTGCTATATTTCATATTCTTTTCTTTATCTGCACTTTCTGCCCAAGTTTTCTAGCTGTAATTATTCCTGCAGTTTTTGCACTACATTCAAACTTTTTACACCAAAATGATCGACCAGTTCCAGACATTGTTGCTTGTATTCAGATTTTTGAAATATTCAAAACTTTTTGAAATATTCAACTTTCTCTGTGGTCACTCCATAGAGGGTCATTCATGGACGTTTAGTGAAACGCTTTAGTCGGACGCATGCGCAGGTGGTCGGCACGAGATTTTTAAGCACAGCTTTATCGCCTATGCTAACATGTTAGCGTTTTGCCTACTTAGCGTGCAGATGCTATCCTGCACGCATGAGTAGGAGCTACGGACACACAGCTACAACCCATGTACGGATGCTATCCTGCACGCATGAGTAGGAGCTAATGACACACAGCTATAACCACCTATACAGATGTATGGACACACGGATGCTACAAACACCGATACAGATGTATGGACACATGGAGGACAACAAATAATGTTACAGTGGTGAGGACATGCCATAACTAACTAGCTATATAATTAGCCAAGTTTTACTCCTGACACTTTTAGGATATGACTAATCCCTGGAACATAATTGCTGCTTGCTGATCCCTGGCTGTATATGTAATGCTACCATGCGCCGTGGGTATGGACGGTTTCGTGCTTCATCTGAGCTATGTGCCCTCATTGAAATGCATTGAGGCTTGAGGACAGTGCCAGTTGTAATTTGAAACAAGCCAACACAATTCCTTCAGGAATTGTAACCTTTCTAGTTTTACTCTGATCTCTTTCATTAACAAGGTGTAAGGTGTTTTTGCCCACATAACTGCTGCTCACTGGATGTTTTTTTGCTATATTCTGTAGTGCGGGAAAATACCAGGACTGTTTCCGAGCCTTTGGAACCACCATGTCTGGCACCAAAAATTATCCCCATTGTCAAAGTTGCTTAGATCATACATCTTGCCCATTCTATTGTTTAGTTACCAACAGCAAAAACTCTCCACCATGTCTGCATGCTTCACATATTGTGTAGCAGCAACAAGATTCACTATTTGGAGGAACAGGCTATTTGCATTAATGAGCAGGTACACCCAATGAATTGGTCACTGAGTGTATATGGACTCAAAAATGTTCTTATAGTAGGTTGAGTGACCTCTTACCTAGTGAGTTTTCCAAGTCAATCAGTGTGAGTGAACGCCGTTGGCGACTCTTGGAACGCGCGGGACAGTTGGGGTCTGGAGTCACAGAGGGAAGAGAAAGTCACCGAGCACAGCAGATTATATTCCACAGTCATGCAGGCACACATGTAACTTCAACATGCAGAAGTACCCAGAGAAGCGCTCAGAAAAACTTACCTGTTCACACATTCACACACACAAAAAAAACAAAAAAAACTTTCTTCTTAATGCAGGTTTTTACATTTTCCTTTAAGAGGTATGATATTCTCATTGTGCCGGACATCAAGTTTGGTTTTAGACTTATTTTAAAGTTGCCATATCTTTTTAATGTAGACAAATAATGAAAAGCACATCCACAGAGCTTGCAGATAGATGCTAGAATGTATTGTTTAAAATATTGCATAAAATTATATTGACTATGAATAATTTCAAATATATTTACAGTCTGTAAGCCATATTGTGTTTATGACTGTCTCAGACCTCAGATACTGGGGTTATCGCCTCCAACAATGCCCCTGAGCCCGTAGCACACCCATCCTTTTCTCATGAATAAAGTATGCAGCCGGTTGCCAGTTAAGTTACAGTGATGAGCGCATGGCTCCACCGCAGGGCCAGCAAAGCTCGACCAGCTGGAAAAGGGTTCTACAAGCTGCGTAAACAATGAAGAATGTTAACGCTAGCTGTCAAGCTATCGAACAACACCGCACACAGCTACCATAAGGCAAATCACGTCACTAGCAATCTATGTTTCTAATGCATTGCCATAATATATTGCAAAGTTGCTGTATGAATATTACAAAAACGTGCACGGTTGCACACGCATGCCTGTGCTGTACACACATAAAGCACAAGATAATGCATGTTTGTGGCACTGGAAGCATTCACCTGTTCGGTACTTGGTCCCACCAGCGCTCGATTCAAACGCCAGCCCAGCATCGTAAAACACTGCCATGCTGTCAGCGCCGCTCCCAGGCGTGCACCCAGTATCTTGATTCTCAGTAAATTCCCAGATCTACGTGGGAGGAGGGACACGTCAGTTAAGTGTAGCGAAACACAATGAACTCATTCAATCAATCACAATCATGCTTGCAACCGGAGGGAAAGCTCTCTAGGCAATCCTCCCTTACCTTGGTCTGTGTGAGTCTGTTCTTATTGTTCAGGACATAGACACCCTTGTCCACGGCCACCAGGCCCACCTTTGCCCCAGGGTCACCGGTGATGGTCAAGCTGAAGGGCTTACGCGGTTCATAGACATCTTTCGGTTTAGTGGAGGTGACTTCAAGCTGTAGGCACAGACAGAATACACCTCTGACTAGGGCTGGATGTTATACTGTATTATTAGGTACACTGATATGAAGTCACACGGTATGTGATTTTGCAATACCGTCATCCACGGTGTTTTATTGTTTTTCATCCAATGAATATTAAAGTATGAACACAGCATAACTCATCCACATGCTGGCTTGCAAAGTCACAATTTTAACAGATTTAGATTGACCTGTAAAGCCTGTGATTCTGTTCATCAACTTACCGTTCCCATGCAAGTTGCCTTAACGTCCACCCACACAGAGTCTGACACCACTTCTGTGCCCACGTGGTAGTATGCCAAAAATCGAAAGGAGGGCACCATGTCTTTGGTCACTGGCAGTGATAACATCACCAGTGACTGCCCGCTGAGTCTCTCAAATCTCTTAGCATGAATGAGCCTCCCTTTGTTCAGTACCTGTTCATATATGAACACAGACAGGTAAATGCCAAGAGCAGATCTGACGCATATACAGACAGGTAAACGCCAAAAGCAGATCTGACGCAAATACAGATGGGCAAATACAAGGAGCTCATCAGAAACCCACATAGGCAGGTAACCTTCAGGAAATCTGAGATATAAGGTGAAGCATAGGCATGGTACAGGTACACACCAGGTATGTGATATGGTTTATTTGTTCCTGTACACCTGGGCTGTTCACAAGGTTGAGGCTGATGTCCAGGTTATCTCCAATCTTTAGTTCAGCTGTTTGCATGCTGATGTGAAGGTAGTTATTTGAGCCTTGCTGTGTCCTGTAGGGCAGGGCTACCATACGCTGTACCGTCTGCTGCTCCTCAGTCAGGTAAGGATCCTTCGTTTTCACCTAGAGAAGAAAATACGCTCTCACTCTTCAATTCAGAATGCAAGGGCAGCGCCAATCCATCTTCAGGGTTCGTACGGGTCCAGGAAAAAATGGCAAGTTATGGAAAATAACTGCCAAGACCCAGTGCTGAACAAGTATCCTTGAAAATAAAAAAGGCAAAAGGAACACTACATTTTCAAAATTTGGGGTTTTGGCTATTTCAGCCATACCCATCGATAACAGGTGCATACAGCCATGCAATCTCCATTGACAAACATTGGCAGTAGAATGGGTCCTACTGAAGAGCTCAGTGACTTTCAACATGGCGCTGGCATTGGATGCCACCTTTCCAACAAGACAGTTCATCAAATTTCTACTATGTTAGGGCTGCCCCAGTCAACTATAAGTGCTGTTATTGTGAAGTGGAAACAATAGTTGTTAAATGTATGCTGTAACATTTAAAAAATCTGATAAAGGTATTCATTTTTCATTATATTGAATATTACATTTCAAGTGACTTAGTGTGGTATGTATGTGGTCAGGTGCATTGAGATAATGTAGCCTACAGTGATGCATGTGTTTTGCTGACTAGCCTAACATGTTGTGCTGACTAGGCTAACATGGCAATTAGTCCATAATGGCAAATTAAGTATTCCGCAATTAAAATGCCAGGAAAGTGTGCATTTAACTTGCAGTTGCTTGAAGATGACACCTATAAAAGCTAAGAACTGACATTAGATTTGTGGTAGCAGATCTTTTGGAACAGCTACTGTCCATGAATGACTTCATTGAAATAAGAGAGCTGCAGTTAGCTGCAAAACAGACTGCAGACATATTTTGAGTGCAATGGTAAGCAAGCTGCTCGAGAAAGCACCTATCAGGTTAAATACATGTCTGTTTGGTATTTGCAACTCGTGGCCTCCAATGGGGAGAGGTGCAGTGATAATATGAAGAGGATGTTGAAGATCCTGATTGATGCCAAGAAAGTGAGCGCAGATTAATGTGATGACCTCCTTAGACAGTTCAGTGAGTTTCTTGACAGCACCATGACTAACAGCTCTCCAGAGTTAAAAGAACTTCAGCTGTGTGACAGACTGGATGTTTTGTTTCCTCAGCGTATGTCTGATAGCACCCCGTATGCAGATAAATGGCTTGTATGCCATGGTCTGTTGCTCCTCTCACCTGGACAGGCCAGTGTGGATGATGGATCTTTTGTAAATAGGGAAACTGAGGTTGAGAATCTGTACAGCGAATGCTTAGTGGCACAGCATGTTATCACTGATTATGATATTTGCTCCATAGGCAGGGTGCACAAGGTGAATATTAACAAGCAATGCATGAAATTTGCCTTTGGAATAAGACAACATTGTACGGCCCACCATTAACAGGAAAAGACCAAGAAGTGTGTGTCAGAGAAGTGGAAAAGTAAATGGACTGCGTTTTTATATAGCGCTTTACAATTGATGCCTCTCATTCACCAACGGTGAAAGGCTGCCATGCAAGGCGCCAATCAGCTCGTTGGGAGCAATTAGGGATTAGGTGTCTTGCTCAGGGACACTTCAACACTCCCAGGGCAGGGGATCGAACCGGCAACCATCTGACTGCCAGACAACCGCTCTACCTCCTGGGCTATGTTGCCCTGTACCTTGAATGAAATCAAGGAACATAAAAAGAAATGGCTGGCTTGCCAAAATCGGCATATAAATTTGCTGAGAAGGCCGAGTCAGTGGGCCGTCTGATATGGATTACAAAGTCAAATAGCATGGGAAGGACTGCCAAGGAGAAATGGATTTAACTGGATGATATTCAGCGGAAGACTGAGGTGAAGGAATCCCAATAAGGTAGGGCAGTATATTTAAATTCAATTTTAAATGAATAAATGTATTCTGTAGTTCAAATTCATATTGTCGTGCACATAGCATGGGAGCCCATAATTCTGATGCTTGTTGAAGTATACATTGCCCTCTTGCGGCTGTATTGAACCTTGTTTATACTGTGTGGGAGATGGTGTTTTCAAGCAGTTAATGGTGTTTTAGCAGTAAACATTATAGAGGAATTACGTACATAGTATGGATCCAGTACTTTTAGAGTTAAAATTGACTGTCATTTTGGTGTGGATAGTACTGGAGTGCCTAACATGTAGTCATGGAATTTCATGAAAAGAAGTCACGCAACTAAATCCAGAATGCAAGGGCAGTACCAGTTCATTAAATAAACACTATCTGAATCTATTCAACTAACAAAATAGTCTGTATTTGTATTCAGAAGGGGGGAGGGGCGTTCTGAAAAGTTGTCCAATAGAGGGTGAGTGCAGTAGTGCCTGGTCCTCTTTTCCACTTTTTTATTTAATGAATGCATTAATCAATGTGTCGACAAATGCATTAAAATAGAATGTTTCACTGTGCACAAATTACTGTTGTTTCATTTTCAGTTCCTGCTACATTTTTCCGCTGTCATCTCCCTATTATCTCACTGATATCATTTCTTAACTCCTTGGTCAACTCATTAGTCAGTGGTCAAATCACTGATCGATCAAAACAAATCATGTACCATGTATTATCTGTGTACACTTACAAATGCAATATTCAGCTTCAGATATACACGTCAGTGCACGGCATACCGTGTGTGGAGCTCACCGTGATCGAGAGAGAATCTTCCTGTACTTCGGTGTTGACGGTAACCTTGGCGATTCCATTTTCCGTTGTCCTGCCCAAAACTGGCCCTGGTGTCACCTCCACATCAATGTCCTTAGCAGGAGTGTCATCTGGGTTTGTGATGTAAATCTGCCCCATTCAAGAGTAACAGATATCTAACCAGCTGAAGTGTTAGACATGCACTATAATATCCCTGTAAAGAGTTTACCATAAGTCCTGGCTAACTACACACTCATGACTGACAGTTTATTCTTGTTATGCTGTTGAGAGAAATCTGCAATGATTGATGTTCATAAGGATAAACCTCCACTGTGGAGGTTTATCCTCACAGTTTAGCTATGCTGAAAGCTGACTTCCTGTGAAGCAATCCATAGAGTGAGGAGTAAGCACTCAGTGAATTTATTTTGAAAAATAGCCCAGCCCGGTACAACATTTTTAATGAATTAAAATATCACCTGTGTCACATTATTTCTGCCTAAGTGCCACATTTTAATAAAGCATAATAAGTGTGATGTTTGCATTAATACAAATTGTACCTAATCTGAACATAGGAGAGTATTAAACAGAGAAGACGTAATTATGGAGTAAAAGGAAAATACCATGACATCAAAAGGTATTCCTGGTTTAAAATAGGAGGCGGTCTTCTTGAAGTGGATGGTGTAGGGTGATGTCACTATCTGGATCCCCTGTCTCTCTGCCTCCACCATTTCACTTCCTGACAGAGGAAGGTTCACCAGTGGAGTCAGCTTTAGTTTGCACACGGTGCGTTCGTTTGTACATGTTAGACGAACAAGTTAGCTTGTCAACTGTTACATTAAAATCTATGGAATTTGGCAGACACTCATCCAGGCATTCTTACGACTCATACAGGCCTACACCATTAGTGTATACATTCACTCTCAGACACAAACAATCTTGCACACAAAAAGTGTGGACACATCATAACAGACCTGAACTTTTAACCTACATTCTACAGGTTCACAGGTGGGACACTGTTGTTTTAACTTTTGTGGACAGTATTTGATTGTAAATTTATTGTGCTGGAAGTACATTATGTCCACTAGATAAATAAATAGTGGCCGCACACACTCACAGAGAGAAATAAAAGCGCTAAAGGGCCTTACCACTGACTGTCAGGACACTGACAGACACATAGAGAGACAGCCTGATTAACTGACTGATGTCAGGGAAGGTCTTCTGAATTTGTTCTCTTTTAAGGGTAGCATTGCCCTTTCCTGAGATAACCTGAATTATAAAGAAAGCACAGGTCACAAAACCAGCCATGAAAGGGGGTCAGTGGTGAGTTTGGGGGGTGCTCATGTAAAGGATTGGGAGGTGAGACTGAAAAGTGGAGGTACTGACGTTCACTCTCTGCAGAGAGGCAGGGATACTCTTCTTTTCACCATCCTCTGTCAGTACGCCAAAAACCACAAACGCCTTCCCTGAAACATCCTCTCCATACAGGTACCTGCCAAGCGAAACAAAGGAAGGCCTTCACTAGAGGTCTGTATTATACCAGAAATGAAGCCCAAGCCCGCCTAATCCAAGTGTCTTTACAGCCAGGAAAGGAACCGGCCTGACAAGCTCTAGCTAAGTTTTAATCCTGAACCCCATAAAGACAGATCGCTAAAATAACAAACTGACACCATACAGCACAATGGAAAGTAGTACAGTGTTTCCCACAGGAAAGCTGCTTGTGAATGTGCTTGCAATTGTGGAATGGGGGGAGGGACACTTTGCCAGCTGTTATCAGCTGGTGACAACACTGGCATAAAGCTTCTAGCTAATTTAAACAAAATTTATTCAAAATGTGTGTTTTTCTTGTTGATTGATGGTGCTAGCAAACCCAATACTGGGGGTGATGCTGATTAAAGAGTTATAATCCTGCATAAAAGTCCTCAGTTGCAGAAGTTTAAATGGTTTCTGGTTTTGGTGCCATGGAGTTAGAATGGAACTCTGAGAGCAATTAGATTGCTGGAGAAATCTTGTGCAGCACTTCTCCTACCATTAAGCGTAGAAAGACCGGTGATTCAAAGCAGAACTGTGCGAGAGGAAATGGGAAGCAATAGAATGTATTTCAACTTGACATGCTTGCTTTATTTTTCTTACTTAAATGCACAATGAATAGACTTATTATCCTACCGGGCAGTTATGTCGACAGTGAGCTCAACATCGTCAATGTAGAAAAACGGTTTTCCTGGAGTGAGCTTGATTCCAAAGCTTGGTAGCACTAGATAAACAAAGAGAAGAGGGCCCAGTGTTTTTGGAGAATTCATACTGAAATAGCTGTGCATTGATTCTACTGATGCAGATTTGCTTGAGATTTGAATTCACTCCTGATAAACTACTCTTAGAACACCGTCACCTTACCATATTTCTTGACCTCAAAATCAGAGGTAAAGTTCCTCTCTGGGGTGTTATGGAACCTGGATACCAGCTTCCAAGTCCCCACGCTGTTAACAGAAATGATCGGTGGTCAGGTAAGTGGATAGGAAGGTAAGGGTCTAGTGACGAATTTGGTGTTTTGAAAAACAAACCTGGCAACCCCTGGGAGTTTGTACTGTCCTGACTTGATGCCATTTTCAGGATGCACCACATCTTTCTGAACAGTGATCCCCTCAGGAGACTGAATGGGAAATGATAAAAAGTGTTTTTCATCATTGTTCAGTCTTATATATAGTATATATACAACACTGTGCAGATGTCAGACCACCTTTTCTTTTATTTACTTTCCAGCGAAAACAGTCATTAAGCGCAAGCTATTTATTTTTCAGTGTCAGAAAATAATGCAGCAAACATGTATTTAACAAGAAATTACATAAAACCTCCACAAATTATGTATATAATGTCAAATCTTTCAGTATTCACTGTGTCCAATCTTTGCCACTTTCGCAGCTTTCATTCTTTTCAGAAGATGGAAAAAATATTCCTGCAGATTTCTATGAAAAACTCTGCAGGAATATTTTTTCCATGCTTCTTGTAAACACCCTCAAAGTTCAGTCTTAGAAGTTGGTTGCGTTTTCTCCTTCGCACCATCCAAGTAATTCCAAACAGTCCATTGTGGGTGGCCAGTCCATTGTTCTGAGAATACCAGCAGCTTGATCTTTGTAGTTGTGTGCTTGGGGTCATTATTATCTCTGCCAGGCGAGAGCCTGAAGGGGATTATGCGTTTGGTCGCGTGTGTGTGTGCGTGTGTGTTTATGTATCTGTCCGCAGCTAATCTCACATAATACTGGGCCAATCAGCCTAATACTTGTTGTGCATGCTGACAACATCCCAAGGACCTGAATTCTCGAATATTTTGCAAATCGGTCAACGACAAGTATTTTATTTGAATTAATTTCCATCATTGTCCATTGAAATACATTGAGTGCTAACTCCTCACTCCTCCTAACCGGCCGGTAGGGGCTGCAAGTGATCAACAACTGCTAATTGGAAAGAAACCGATGTAAAAATGTACAGTGTCAATTTGAACGTTAAAATGCCAACAAAATAATCTGCCAACTAACGGGGTACGTTAATGTTTGAATCTGTGGCAATTATTTTTTTGGCATTTTTACATTGAAATTGATATTTTACATCGCTGGTCTTTTGTTCCTGTCCAGATTTGAAACGAAAGTGCCAGACTATAATGTCAACATTAGCTCTGTCTAACACATCGTGGCTGATATGAATGAAATTAGCTAACATGTCACCACCTTTAGCGTTACTTCACTGAATCAGCGTTTTTGGGATTTTCAGTGGCACATGGTAAAAACTTGTAATATTGTATTTGTCTGGTTGCATTGATTGTGTAGCCTCTATATTTGCATCAGCAAAGCTAACACACCTGGCGGAGATCTGCACTCTACTGAGTGCTAAGATTAATTTGCTCCCAATCAAGAATTGCCTTGAGAGTATTGCGTTGTCTGATAAGGTTTCTTTGTATTTTTCAGCATTTATAATGACTTCATTCGAAACCAATGGTTGTAGACATGGTTCCCGAGAATACTTCATTGCTTCAACGGCTTACATACCTCCGAAAATCTCAAAGTTAGACTCATCAGTCCATAAAACCTTACTCCACATTTCAGGTGTCCAGTTTTGGTGTTCTTGTGCACATTTTTTTCTCTGTTTTTTTTTTTTCTTTTCCTTTTCTCAGTCGTGGCTTTTTGATGGCTACACGTCCTTTCAGACCCATAGCATTGAGTTGTCGTCTCACAATGGAAGGTTTGACAGGAACACCTGTGGATTTCTTCAGATCTGAAGCAAAATTGGACCTTGATTTTTTTCCCCCATACCTGTCAAAATAATAATATCTTCAAGTACTGTCTTTGTGATGGAAACAGTTTTGGTGGTCAACCAGTTCTTGCCCGATTGTTAGGAGTTAGGATTTTTTCTGCATCTTGCAATTTTAACTCCAGTTCTGGAAAATTCTGTTTTTTCGCTTGTTTTCCTTCGACTTTCACTTTCCTTGTGCAGTTCAGTTATATCAAATCAGAAATATCTCCTTTAGCCATTTTAGATGCACATGGCAAACAAATCTGCAAGGCAGATTTATGTTTGTTTGAATGTATGTTTGAATATTAGAGTCACTTTTAAAGGCAAAGGGTTCATGACATCATTGACACTTTTGGTAACAACCTTTGTTGGGGGGTCATAGCTGTAACTTGTTTCTTGTTTGGAAGAATGGACTTAAACATAGTAGGGTGCAGAAAAGAAAAGGTGCACAAATACTGATAGATCTGATATTTTGTAGTTTATATAATTTTCTGTTAAATAGAGTATATGTTTCATGCATTATTGGCTGACACAGGAAAAAAAAATATTGCTCCGAATGGCTGATATGACTGGAAATTGAATAGACAAAAGGCTGGTCTCTGACTTTTGCACAGTACTGTGCATATACTCATACATATACACATACATAGCATCTATGGACGGGAAATGTTTGATGGACATGAAGACTGAAGTCCTACCATTACTGCTAAAGAAACACCACTTGCAACAGGCTCCAAACCAGGGTTCAAGGCAAAAATCCTGTAATGGACTAGATAACCAGTTAAACAATTAATCAACTAAGCAATGAATTAGTGTCAGCAACTAAGATCATTTTAATGCAGCCCACTGCCATTTGAATTTGTTAAGTGCAGTGGCAAAGCTCCATTAACCATTAATGACCAGATTGATTGGTAATTAAGTTGATTGATAAATGTTGGCAAACAGAGATAAACAGTACATAGATAAAACATAATTCCAAAATATAGCTGCAAGCAGTGATGACAGGGGCCAAGCACCAAGGGTGAGCCATTGCGTGTTGGCGGGGACTTTGTCATTGACTGAAAATCCTAATCCACATACCATCCATACCAACATTGGTGTGTACTGGATGTAAAGTTCAGTTCAGACCAAAGGTTTGCGATGCAACAAAACTGTTTTTAGAATGTAGCAGAAGTAGAGTAGAGAATTTACAGCAGTGTGAACCACCTCGTCTGATGTCAGTGCTTGCCGTCGCAGGCAATTCATCTTGTCTAATCGCAGGTGGTGAGTTTTTGAATGCAACGTACATCTTGAAAATCATTGTATTAGCGGGATTATGACTGAGGGGCTACACATTACACAATTTGAATGCCTGACGTGGAGGTAGTAAATTCGCCTCGGACAATTTCCCTCAGCAAAGGGCATTCAAAGTGTAGTGCCCTGTAGTCACTATCCCCTTTACACAATGGCTTACCAACATATAGCATAATTGTAATCATGAATTTCAAAATATATATTTGCTTTATTTTATTCATATTAGATGAAAACATATCCTCTAATGTTTCTTTTTTCCATAGGTTAGCTTAATAAATTGAGCCAGCACATAGTTGTACACACATAGCCTTTGTGACTACATAAAAAAGACTGAGTAGGCATGTATCCAACGAGTAATCAAATGATCATTACTTGATTCTTACAGTACCCATCCTAGTTTCTGAAGCTCTAACTTAATTTTAAGTCTTTACAGATTGGTGAAAAATATGTATATTAACAATGAAGGGATTGTGAGGATCAGGCCCAACAAAGGAAAGGTCAGTTTCCCGTGGAATGACTGGTTGGTTCTCTGATTCTCCCCATGTTGATGGATGACTAAGGAGTTTTTGCTTGTGTGTCACCTCTTATTAATTCCCCAGTGAAACAGGAAATATATATAAGAAACCCAGCCGCAAGACCCTGGAGAACGGCACGCTGGAAAATCACCAGCTCCCTGATTGCCAAGCTACACACCTGCAAGCACTGAGGAGACACAGCTGCCGCCACTCCAGGGAACTGGGCTGGGCACATAAAAGAGGGCGCCTAGCTCCCTTGGGGAGCGCCGTTAGGGAGTGCTGCGAAGCACCACGTTTGCTCTGTTAACCTGTAGTCTCATTTTATTTCAGAATCCACTTGAGACGCGGGAACGTCACCCTTCAGGAATTAAAAGAAGGACTTCTGTTGCCGTCTCCCGGACAAAAATAACCCCGTGACTTTTTTTGTTAATTTCATTGTTAAAAGGAAACTTTGTTTTTGCGCGTAGTACGGGGTTTCCCGGTTGTACTACGCATGTAGATGATAATATAAAGCCTGATTGGGTTAATTTTTCTAAAACCTCCGCTCTATGTGTTCTCTGTGCCACCCACCTGCACCATCACACCCAGTACAGTGCCACAATATATATATATATATATATATATATATATATATATATATATATATATGAAAAAATAAATTATTTTAATACCTAAATTAAAAATGAGATTTTTCTCATTTTGAGTGTGAGGTCATGCTGATAAACAAGACATTTTTATAGCCTTTTTTGCTCCTATTTTCCGGCATTGGCAATAATTCTAGTGGACGCTGTATATATATATATATATATATATATATGTACATTTACAGAATTTTGGCTGTGTGTAAATGCGGTCTGTTTGCAGAGCTTAATGCGTCAGCATCTTTGTAGCGGGCTCCATGGTGCCCTACCTGTGTCTTCTGGAGTATAGATGGTCTTATCTGTCTGCACAAATATGTACCCAGCAAGGAAGGAGACCAGAATAAGTTTCTCTAACTTTTGCTGGGGAAATTTTGCTTCCAGGTAGACATACCGTTTGCCATGTGCCCCTTCAAAAAAATCTGCAGAGATCTGTGAGGAAAACATAAATGCATTTTGTGTCTTGTACGCTGTCCAAGAAAGGGGGTACTTTTTGAAAAAGAGTTGCAGTTCAACAATTTGAAACTAACAGGTGGAACAGGAACTTAGTGTAGGCATACTGAAAATGTTGTTGGGGGCACGGGGATGGGTGGATGGGTGGGTGGGTGGGTGGTGGGGTGGGGGGGGGGTTGAAGGCCAGATACTCACAAAAATTCCTTGCAAAGCCTGGAAGCTGTTGGTTGCATTCAGGCTCACTGTTTTGGAGAAAATCTCCCTGCTTTTGGTCGGGAAGTCTTTCACCTGGATTTCGACATCGAAACTCTCTCCCGTGTATTCCTGTGCCTCCACAAACACATTCTCCCAACTGCCCACCCGCAGCAGGCTTGGCGCCGTCAGAATAAATCTGTGAAGATATGAGACGACAGTCACTATGACAGAGTAGCGTCAGGGTGGCAGTAAGATATGATGATAAAGGGAGGAAACTAGAAAAAGGATGAAAACCTAAGGACGAGGGAAATCTGTATCTGTATGTGAAACTAGTGGACTGAAGAAGTACACTGGCTGCTAGCCATGAAAACATGCAAATAAATCTGTCCAAATACTCGGCAGAGCCATATCAGTTTGAAAATGTACTTCCTCCCCCTCTTGAGCAAACACACCAACCCCCCAAAAAAAGGTTGCTGCCCTACGAAACACGGTCGGAAAAATTTCACTACACAGCACTACACAA
The DNA here is from genome assembly GCA_039654925.1 of Anguilla pacifica. NCBI lineage: Eukaryota > Metazoa > Chordata > Actinopteri > Anguilliformes > Anguillidae > Anguilla > Anguilla pacifica. Next base: position 63,880,155 of record CM077285.1, on the reverse strand, counting down.
ACACACACACGGTTGTTCTGTAAACCCACACCTTTCCACGATAGATGTAGCGCAATTTGTGTGTCTACATGTAGCTAACGGAGGAACACTTTGTGTGTGGTGTGCAGTATACTCACAGTGGACCACATTGAGCGAGCGCAGGAAGAGCGAGGGCCAGAATAGCCGACCACACCATGTCCACGTGCATTCTACCTGCCTGGTCTATGTGCCTGGCCTCCCCTCGCCACTGTATTTTCACATATTAACCTGCTCACCCAGGTGCCCACGTCACCTCTTCCTGGCCTATGACACCAGTTTGAAATGTAAACAAGGATTCTTCCCGGCAGTGAGATTGAGAAAGAGGTAGAGAAGATAAGGGAGAGGGAGGGGAGATAATGAGAGTGCTAAGGTCAAAAATCAGAGATTGCGCAAATGCGTGGTCACGGCTGTAATGGGAGTAAGCAGATCGGTCTTTGTAAAATTTCTCTTGGCGTGGGACTAGCGTCCTTCACATCTAAATGTCCCGATATCTCACAGTGGACAGAAATGCAGTCGGAATTAAGTGTGCAGACTAGCATAAAAACTTATTAGAAATCATAATTACTAATGAGACATAGAACAGTTGTTAAAGGCATTCGCGACAAGTACAGGCCGGGCCGTATGGACAAGATATCACCAATTTGTTTTACATTACATCTTAGTTACATAAAAACTGAGCTAGTTAAGAAGTTTTGTGTAAATGTGCAATATTTATTCAATTAAGCAAGTGTCCACAAAATATGTTGTGCTATGTTGTTAGGCTATGTTTGCATCCATCTCATCACATAGGCGCCCAAGTGAATGAAGACAGTTACAAGGACAGCATACCTGCAGTCTTGACGCAAGTGGAATAGATGGCTAGCTAGCCATCCATAATAGAAAACATATGTGTAACCATTATGACCCAAGATCAAATTAAATTTTTACACAAGCTACAAAAAACCTAGAATAACACTGGCTTGCTGCTTGACTAGAAAGAGTAGAATGAGGGACTAATTGCTCGGTCTTAATTGTGGTTTGGGCTATTTGCTGGAATCATGAAGTAACATTTTGTAGCAAACACGCCTGCCACAGGCCACCGAAGTGGCTTTCCTAGGGGCCCTCCAGCACAGAGACACAGGGAGATGATGTTCAAAATAGTCCACATTTATTTACGAGGTTTGGCAAGATGTTACCGCCAAAGTGAGCAGATGTAACACAGTCATGACCGAAGCTCCCTTCTGTGAGTGGGGATGGCAGATTTAACCTGTGCGCACTGATTACCTCACTACACACAGGTGCAGCCACTCCTGTTCCCGGGTCCAATTAGCCTGGCCAATTATCTACTTCTTAACCAATGATCCAATTGGCCAGGTCTAATTAGCTTGCCCCAGGGCAGGTGTGGCTGCTTAAACCTGCCATCCCCACACCACACATTTCCATTGTAGTGTAAACTAATGTTTATTATGGGATGGCAGTGGTTGTTTTCCAGATATTAGTCTGACCTTCATGTGTTGCCAGGGAACACTTGTTGCTTGTAACCATGTAATTTTTTGAGCGCAGAATATCTAACAAAATTAAATAAATCCTCTTCTCTTATGTTATTGGCGAGTAACTATGGTAGAAATGGGATAATCCATAACGAGGTATACAGAAACTATGCCTGTGCTGTCTCCAGATGGTCAACAACTGTTGCTCGTCTAGAACTACAGGCACTGCGGTGATGTAGTAGGATGATATTCTTGAGAGATGCACCTCTCCTCCCGCTCATATCTATTAGTTGTGAGTTGTGTTGTGTAAAGCAGTGTGAAGCTTCCAGGTCAGTACATCAGAAGGATACCCATACTTCACTGAGCAGTTGCCTGTGCCATAGCAGTAACTAATGAGAGTTTTGAGACTGGTGCAAGATTCCAAATGGCAGAAAGTTCAGGGGTAAAGAATTTTGTTATTTTCAGGCATTTTTAAAAATTTCTTTCTTAACTTTCATTTTACCAAGTCCCATTGAGATGTCAAATCTCAATAATCTCTTTTGCAAGGGACACCTAGACAAAATGCATGTACATCACAAATATTTAAATACAAATTAAATACAAAACACAAATCCAGTGTTCAATATTATACCTTCTGTATCCGGAATTAGGACAGTTCTGCTTAGAAACAATTGCAGCTAGGATAAACCCACTAGGCACACCCACAAGCATCCGTATCCATAAAAAAAAAATCATCCTTTATGTGAGAGAAAAACTTCCTTTTCAGACTTGTGTTTAAAAAAGAGGGCAATACAGAAGGGGTTCAAATGCAACCATTCATGTGATCTTAAATTGTGTCTGTTTTCCAGATAAAAACTTTGAACAAATTTACATTGGCGGTTTCCCTCTAAGATGGCCTTGTAGATCAAAGATCAAAACAAGCATTTGAGCCGGACTTTTACCTCATCTCTATTCCCGTATTTTGCACTGACACCTTTCCCAGAAGCCACTCATTAAATGTATTTCGTTTTTCAAATTATGTTATATTAAAGCAGGGGTACAGACGAGAGAGCTTCATGCAGAGCAAATATAAAAGCTAAACCCACGTACCTCACTCATAAACCTCTTGTAGGGCTGGTTTCACAGACACAGATTAAGCTTAGTCCTGGACTAAATAGAGTACTGAATAGAGAATCTCCATTCAAAATTGAATTTAGTCTAAGACTAGGTTTAATCTGGGTCTTCAAAACTGGCCCATGATGCTTAAGAACTGCGACTGTCATTGTGCAAATACCTCTTTTTAACTAAGAATTTTAAAGAAGTTACACTCGCATTTGAAGACCTCTGTCTTTCTTTGTTAAAGTTTCATTTTTTGACTCAGTTTTAAATAAAGGTCTTCATGGGTCCCTTAAAACCCAAATACCCAGGACTCAACCCAACCCAGAACCTAAGTGGGTCTAAATTCACACTTGTTTCGTGGGTACAGGTTGACACCTTTTTGATTGATGCAGGTCTCTAGCATGTGGTACAGCTGACATACCAATGAGGACCTAATCACACAGTAATTTTATTTGCAAAACTAAACTTTAATAATGGTCATTAACTGTCTCAATTAACATTAGTGCTAGCTAATAAATTCCCTTTCACAATTTGTTTTGTGTATTTAAATTGTGTTACCAATGTGTTTCATTCATTTTTCTAGCAAGAGTGAAGCTGGCTGCTGTGCTCCTTGAGAATGTTTGAATTTTAAGCAATTTGGCCAGTGAGTACATGTTATTTGACGTATGGTGGACATATAAAGGGCTGTAGAAGTTGTCAAAAATCTGTGCTGATACACCTTGATGGAGAGCAAGCTGATGTTAGCATTATGGCCGATCAATTTAATTTCCTGTCTTTTGAGGCTTTCGGCAAATGCAAACATTTCACATGAAATGCGCCTCGTAGTTTGACTTAGCATAGGTTAGGTGAGAGTAATGTTCACTGTGTGAACTGGACTGTAATGTGTTCATAGCTATGAATAACTACAAACTGAGTATTGTACCTTATCGGATCTGTGTTTTGTAGATGTTCCAATGACCTTTAGTATGCATTTATTGTACTTTGCTTTGCACAAAAGCATCTGCCAAATAAATGTAATTAATTCATGTTGTGTTCAGATAGGAAATCCACAGGTCCAATTTGGGTTGAGTACAACTTTTTGAACCCATGAAGAATTCTAGTACTTAAGGGAACACTGGAACCCTACACACACACTATGCTTTATCACTCCAGTATGTCATTAAACTATATACACCATGTGGTGACATAATTCACTTGTTCAGGAACATTTATTTGATCAGCTATGTGATTTATGAAGTCAAATTCTCCTTTAGAGTGATGAACAGAGTTGGCAGAGAATGCAAGAGATGTGCAACCAGTTAGCTGTGTGGAATGTGGTTAGTTGGGCAGACTGTGAAATTTGGTTAGGCTTTGTAGGAGCATGCTGGGGTTTACATTAAAATGCTTGTTGGTTAAGAGTTGTTAAAGACTCTGTGCTATCACTTTCGTGCATTTCAAGGGTCCATTAATTCACAAAATAAAGACAAATAATTTGTTGTAATGTATAAAACTGGAAAATAAAAAGAATTTCCTTTAGCTGTAAAGTATGTTGTTATTTAACACGAGAGCTTGTTTGTTATTTAACTGGCTTGTCTGTGCAATGTGGACAATACTTAGCAGTTTGACAGTTCTCTATGTTAATTCAGCAGTGAAATTATTATATGCTGACAATAAGATAAACACCCACAGTAAAATATTGTAGACCTATAATAACCGACATGAAAATATAATGCTAAGATAAATGCAGATAGAACTTTTCTTTCTTCAGCTGAGCCATTTTCAAATCAATATAACAGTTTTAAACTTGAAAGCCTACGCATTCATTTCTGTTTCCCTTGCCTAAAGTTTCTGTAGTTCATTGCTAACTATGGATATGAAATCTGCACAAAATGCAGGGTGGGAACTAAAATGCCAACTTACAAGACTCATTTTGATGTGCCTGACATAATTTTCAAAGGGTACATTTAATTACTTAAAAAATGAGACAAGGTAAAGTAAGATTATTACAATTAAAAAAAAAAACCCACATATGGATTGAATTTAAGCAAAGACTTTTACTTCACGGTTTCACCGGACATGGATATTATGCAAGAATACAATTTATTGTGATTGTGTAAATTGGGTAACAGAGACAGAATTAGGTTACATGAGTCACAAGATAAGTTTTTGAGGGAGAGACTTTACAAGACTAGAAGAAGTGGTTTCATGACTTGCGATTTGAAGAGTGTCTAAAGTTGGGGAGCAAGGGTATACTCTCTTCAGCTAAGTAAAGCCCAAAGCTGTGGTTCGTAAGACAGGCCGGTGATTTTGTGACATTTTAAACAGACATAGAAACGGCTGCGGGGTGGAACTGTCCACTGGCTAAGCTTAAATGAAAATAAACTCTGGGGGAGCTCTGTGTTTACTGGTTGCTGAATGTTTTATATTGTTTTTGTTTTATGTACACCGTGGAGGGAACAATATCAAATTGAATTCATAAATGTAAATGGAACACATTTAGGATGAATTTCAAATATATATAAAACAAACAAAAAAAAGTTGACGCAAGTTTATGTGGGGCATCCATATGTGACTAGGTCTAATGTGGCATCCTTGATGTCCAGACAGGATTGACGGAATGCTGGCTGCTGGCACTCCGGCTCGGTCGGCCAGTACTCAATCCAGGTTCCTTCACCCATCATGTACATCATCCTGAAAGGACGAACACACCAGTGAGGATTGTACACGTATCAACTCACACCATCATGCACACACAGTCATAGTAACACAAACCATCATGGACACACAGTCTAAAGAATTTGAATAATTTAATTTAAATTTGTAGACTTAAGGAAGGCTACTGAACAATATTACATTACATTACAATCACTTGGAAGATACTCTTATCCAGAGTGATGTTGAGTAGTGGAGAACATCAGTGTTACTCTCACTGATAATGCAGTGACACACTCAAATATGCACAACCGAAAGTAAGACAAATCAACAGGCGACTAGAACTCACCCTTCCTTATCTTTGATGAGGTCGTCAGACTTGCCCATGATCAGGTAGCTTTTTCCTTCTCTTAGAGCTATACTCTCTCTGCAATAGGGATGGGCCATAAATGTACGCTGTTTCCCCTTTACCGCCGAGTCAGTGCCTGGAGAAACATAATTACAATGAGTATTAGTGTAATTACTAAATAATTGCTCTGTGTTGCTCAAATTTCCTCCAGAAATAAACAAACGACAAATTTGAAGAACCAGACCTCATCGTATCTATAAATACCCACATGAGATTGTAAATGGTGCAATCATATTTTAATTCTTGCTTCTGGCTTAAACATTTTTTAAATCCACTACGTGCTAACCTTAAGCTCATCAACTGAGAGAACGAAGAAGACAGAGCCTTTGGTAGAAATGGAAATGCAACACTCCAGTAGTAAGACTTTACCTTCTTTGATGACATCCTCCACAAGGACAGTGAAGCGGTCGATGGTGTAAGTCAGTTCAGCCCTGACCACTCTGACTTTATACACTGCAGAACATTGACACAGTCAGTTTACATGAAATACAAAACTGTTTAATTGTTTAGCACTTGAAACAACCAGTGCACCATTCTCTCCACTACACATCAGAGCAAATGTACATCTGCGAATGAAACACTGTAGATTAGCTTCTTCTTGCAGGCGGCCATACCGTAATCCATGCCAGCTGAACAGGCAGTAGTCACACGGTCCATGTCTTCATCTCCCTGTTTCCTCTGGTAGCTGCAGTTTTCTGTGAGCAGTAGAGAAATACGAATGAGGACACATCATGCTGGCCTTCTCTGTGACATCACTTCCTGCCTGATGGATGTGCAAAATCTACCTTCTGCACAGCGGCACACATCCTCATGGCAGATCCTGTTCAGGGTCCCGTTCTTCTTCTCCGGGTGATAAAACTTCATACAGCGGTTTTCTGTAACGAACAATGGTTTGGTTTTTCATCCTGGCTGCTGATGTATGACATGGGCAGAGGCCATGAAGACCAGCAGGGAAGATCTGAACTCACCCATGGAGTAATACTCATACAGAGTAACTGCAGCTGGCTGAAGCAGACCCACATTGTTTATCTTATGTATCTTGAAGACCACTTTGTCAGGCACCTGATGGGAAACCTGTGGAAGGAGAGACAGAACGAGAGAGAGAGAGAGGTAGCAAAAGACTTTGTCAGACTCTTAGCAACAAGCCATATTCAACAGGTCCAGGCAGACCAAATTCAAGTGCTTTTTCATCAAGGCCAGAGGAATACATTTGCACACCTTGTCCAGGTAGAAAATAATGGAGCCCTTCTCTGAAAGTTGTTTGTCAGTCTCAACCTTCTGGACGGATCTGTCTCTTCCTGTGGTTAACTGTTGAAGTCAATACAAAATAAGGCCATGTGAGAAGGGTCATTCAGTCAGTCAGTGTGCCAAAGTTATGGTTATGATATGGTAGCATAAATTGTGATTTACAGCTGTATGAAAAAAAACAAGTTTTAAAAATGCATCGTAGCCACTTGTGAATTATTTAATATTAATAATAGTAACAGATTTCAGGAGAATCTTGTTCAAATGGTTAAATAATAAGCAGTATCACTGTCTGCAGTGATGGACCTGGTATCTTTCCTCACCGTCTCAAGGTCCTTCTTATCTGCAATGAAGCCTGTGAGCATAGTAATATCCAGAATAGACATGGTGGCATCGCTGTTGGATAGGTACCTGGGAATAACACAGGAATTTCAGAAATGTACTCAAATATCAATTAGATATGCTATTTAGAGCTTTTGACTCTGGTTGTATTGCTTTTGGATTTCAAGGTTTGTGACCAAAAAACATTTCTACTTACAGCATATCAATTGTGAGTTTCCATGTTTCCTCAGCATTTTCGTCAGTCACTGTAAAACAACGAATCTTACTAAGCGCAATTAAACAAGCGTGAATCCGCAATAGCTGCGACCGCACACGCGCAGCATCCATGTGTGCATGCATCCACGCACACACCCTCACACAAACACGTGACCTCTTCTTTGGCTCAAGACCAACCTTTCCACAAAATCTTGTGCAAATCTGTGAATCCATATAGATATTCGCCTTTTTGTGATAGGCCACGCCCATCGCCACACCCCCTCTTGGTCAATCGGCCTGAAAGTTACCCAGCTCTACCTTCGGTCATGACCAACCTCTATGCCAAATTTCAGCTTCCTGGGGCGAAAACTGTGGCCGCTACAGGGTGGGACACTTTTGTGGACCAACCAACTAACCGACCAACCGACCGACCGACAGACAGAGCTATAGAGCTGCGGTTGCAGCTAAAAATGTGAAGTCTTTCCGGAAGGTGATATTCAAAACTATGGCTGTGTTCCAATACGAAGCCAGCTGCCTCACTGTCTGCATCGAAGGCAGCTCCCTCTGAAGGTAGCGTCTTAACTGTACAGGAATCTCAAAAGGCAACAAATTTGGGATGCACTTTGAAAGCAGAATGGCGTCACAGAGAGTTCACAAAACCAACTGACAGACAACGCGAATAATATACAGATTCTGTCGTTGGAGCTATAATTGTTCTGATTCTCTATTTAAGGGGAAACAAAATTAGTTTTACATTTAGCTAACTACATAACTAGCCACTAGTTCAGCTACTTTTTTTGGTTTTAACCAGATTTCATGATTTCCGTGATTTCAGTTATTCGCTGTATGTAAGCCAAGTTGGCTAGCTAGCTACGGTGTTCCATTGGGAAGTAACGTGATTACTAGAAAGTCAGCGGGCTAGTTCAGGTGAAACTGACTAAGGCTTAAAATCCACAAATACATTATTCCAGTGTATTAAATAATTCAAATGGACTATTAGCTGTGACTGCAACAAATAATAAAGTTTCCACCGCTTCTCTGGTTTGAGCTGCCATTGATTTAATGGAAGTGCAAAGTCTGAGGAAATCACAGACTGATGGGATATCCTTCTAGCTGAAGGATGCATCAGATGTTGCCTTACAATTTTACCAAAATAAGGCACCTTAGAAGGACGCATTATTTGATGCTTGCCTTTGGTTTGAGACATGCCTATGAAGGACAAATGTGGAAAAACTGTGAAAATAGTGAAAATGCTGCCTTCTAAGGTAGCTGATTTCTTATTGGGACACAGCCTATATATTCAGGCAAGAGTTCTGTTTATTTACAGAACAGTTTTCATTTAGTGCCCAATATACTGTACCTTTTTTTTCCTTGTCTAGCGTAACCTTCAAATCAAACTTCTTGCAGTCTTCTTTCTTCGCTTCAGGTAAAGCGTTGTATATGGTCACCACCTGTGACATAGCCATCAGACCGTATTCAGACTGCAGATTATGCCACTTAAGTACTCTGACAAGTATAATCATATCATAATACATATCCATGCTGAACAGAGGGACTTGTGCACTGGGATTTACAAAAAATTAATTACTACATCGTAATAGTGGGAAAAAAACTCACATTTAAAGTGTCATTTGCTCATATTTTAAAGGGCAAATGATGAGAACAGGGTTGAGAACAGGGTTGGAATCAGTTCACTTTCAATTCAATTCAGGAAATGGATTGTGCTTCAATTCATGACCTGAAAAATGTCATGTTTTATGAAGACATTTGAATTAATTAATTTAAGTTTAATTTGTGTCTCTGTTGAAAAGGAATGGAGGCTTACTCTGCTACAGAGTGTATATCCAGTTCTGGGTGAAGCTTGGGTGTGTGCCTGGGGCTGGCCTTATTATTTCAGGTTTTTGGGATTTTTCTACCATGTCATCATTTCCTATCTGACTATCCTTTATGATATCCCTGTGGCATATCTAATCTCTTCCCTGGCAAACCTCTGCCAAAGGCTTATATGACCCAAACACAGCTCTGATTATTTTCTTTTGAAACACATTTACCCTTCTACAGATGTTTTCATGCAATGCATATAGTTGTCATCAGAAAAGTATGTTATTTTAGAAAGTGAAAAAGACTTGCTTCTCAAGTTTCTTGTTGACTGGCAGGTTAATATGGAACTTACCGACATGGTTCCTTGACCAGTTCCTTTGGCAGTGACAGTCAGGTCTTGATCAATCCTTGTCTGAAGACAAAAGCACAAGCTTCACATACTGACCCAATTCCTGAAGAGTCTTAGTCCTAACCCTATCAGCCTCATGTCTCTCGTTTCTGTCTGATTTTCTTTCACGGTCTTTTATTACTTCCCCAAACAAATTTTTCTTGCTCTCCTCTTCATCATATTTTTCTCTTTATTGATCTTTCACACTTTCTTTCCTCTTCTCCAATTCTATTTTTGTTTCTCTCCCCCATTCTTCTCATTCTCTGGCTCACGTTCTCCAAACAAATGAGGTAGCCGCTGTCCCTGATGGAAAACCTAACTCAGTTTCTCTCTCATTGTCTGTCTTCACTGTCTTTCAAATTCTGTCACAAAATCAATCTCTCCATCACATTCTATCTCCCCATATCTGTACTCTTCCACTATTTTTCTATTTGTGCCTGTCATTCAGGCTCCTTCTGTCGGACCCACCTTCTCTGAGCGGGTGAGGTGAATATTGTCCTTGGTGTATGACCACTTGACAGGCTTTGAGCGGCCAGCCACATCAAGGCTTACTTGCAGGTCGACGTCCTTCACATCAGATATTTCTGTCATGTACTTAGCCACAGCCTGGAAGACTATGGTGGTGGCCTGTGGACAACAGCAAGGGTTAGCTGATGTGGTTTGTGTGGTCCTGTTATCAGTGCAGTAGAGTCCTGAATAGCTATAGAGTTTGTCATCACTAGCACTCTACAAACTGTCAATCTATTATGATACCAGAGAAGGTTTAACTGTTTTAGAGTGTTGTGCCACACAAAATTGTGATTAGACTCAATTCTATGCAGTCCGTGGACTGGCTGAATTTAACACAGGTAAAGGGACTACCCAATAAGGTGATCTTAAGGTCAGGGAATCTGTGCAGAATTCTATGCAGAATTCTACACTGAATTCTACTTAGTACACCAATAAGTAACAACAAGGATTCTCTAAATTTAAAAACTGAAAGTCTTGCAGAATTTAATGTTTGCCCATCATAAATAGAGAGAGCAGAGAAAAACTGGACCTGTCATAATTGATTACCTGGGTGGACCCATGACCCCCTCCATAGAATTGCCTTTCTGTCAACCATTGAACGACCTCTCCAGCCTGGTCATACTTCTTGGCGTTGACCAGGGCCATCAGTGCATAACCAGTGGCCTCCAGGGTGAAAAAGTGACTTGCAGGTACTGGCCAGTGTGTTCTTCCTGCAACAGCAAATCAATGTACCGTTATTTTAGCAATAAGTGTGATATGAAAGAATATTGTAAGTAACATTGAAATCCACTGCATGCTTTAGTATTTTGTAAGAAGGTCTGTTCAGTCACTGCCAAGTTGAGGGTTTTGAACTGTTTTATGTGTTGAATGCTAGACTTATTTTGATATGTTGAAAAGTTAGATCGTGGATAAGATGTGCAGTCTGTACAACAAGGTATTGCTTGACAGCATAGGTAGCAGAAAATATCAGATTAAATATCAGATCATTTAGAATAAACAGACCACTGATGGATCTCTGAATATTTGTATGCATTATAGCATGGTTATCTGTGTGTAACATGATATGAATACAGTGTCATATGTGAATAGAAGTTAAAAGATAAGGCAGCCAGGTCATGTTGGCACTGTAAAGGGCATAGAGAGGAAATTAGTCTGACAAAATAAACTGACTAGAAATTCTGAGAGACAGGGATTTGAAGCCTATCTACAAGTTTGCCAATGTGTAAAACATAGGGCTTTAGGGGTGGATGTTTGCAAAGAACTACCCAAATTTAATGTGACCCAGTCCCTCCTCGATTTATAACAGGCCTGAATAAGTGGGATTACTCCTGCCCCAAGGACAAAACCAGGGGCCTCATTAATGGAATTTGTGTGGATTTTATCCAAAATGTAATCGTACGACCAGTTAAAAAATGCATATGCATGATTCATAAAATGTGCGCACAACTGAAGAAAGGTTTTGTAAATCACACACATATGCATGTTTAATTTATAAATAACAAATATTGTGAATGAGCTTTATGACCCACCCAGTGAATGCTCTCATTTATCCTTAGGCTATATGGTGGCCTCATACATCTTATTTCACTATTTAAATGGCTTGGAAATGGCAGTAAAACACTGCTATATATCACAATTGTAATTTTAGTAAAATCTAAGGAAACACAATGGCAGAAAAGCAAGTAAAAAAGAGCGTAACTATTTTTTTGTTCCATTAGCAGTACTTTATCAAGCAAAACTAAATATGTTGCATAGCAAGCTGTGCCAGGGTGGCTCTGGGTGAACAATATCGACTCGTCCCTTGCACATGACGATGAAACGGCTATTCCTCCTCATGTGCAAGGAAATGTGGCCGGGCCCTATAAAACACGCACGTGGTCTATCGCTCTGTTCCTGAGGTCTTCCAACAGTGTTAGTGCAGCATGGTCCTTCGAATGTGAATAGCTCACATAGGTTTTTATAGTCATGTCCATAATTAACACAATATTTTAATGTCTTATCTCAATTATTAATGTGAATGTTAGCCTACATTTCAGGAGGTGCCTTTTAATTATTGTACTGTGTTTATGAATGTTAATACCACCCTTATTCATTGCATGTAGGTATTAATGCCATTTTTTGTTGGAATTTTGCCTATATTATTCACCTTTTGCTGTCACTTTTAAACAACAGAATTGACGTGTTTACACTACGCCATTTGTACACATTTTATGCTCTTCAAATATCATGGCTTTTTAAGGAATGGGACATAATATCAGGAATAGTTCATGCGCGTGGTCTGGAGCTTGTGTAGAGGTATGCACACTTTTGCGACAATTTCAAGGTTTATAAATCTCAACATTGGCATGCATGGTGTATGCCTAATTTATTATGAAATCTGTGCACATGACTGTTTAATGCCTGAGGTCCCAGGAGTTCAAATCAAACTTGTGTCTAACTCTGGTTATCGGGTCACTAGGCAGAAATACCTGAAAAGGGTGGTGCTTGTGAAGGAGCTGGATGCAGTGACTCGTGCTGATATTGTGATTATGGCTGTGATCATGACTAAGCTGGTGAACTAAAAGAAGCTGTAAACCTGCAAGCCTTTATGCTGTAATAAACTCTGTACTTAAACATTGACCTAAGACAATGGCAGTGACAGGATTTATCTCTTCTCATAATTTCTGCTCTGTTCTTTATTATCATATTCTAACAATGACAGTTTGTTTGATTGGTTGAAGTACAGAACTGAGAGCCAGGCAACCCACTCTCTTACCAGATGAGAAGCGGTTCAGGATGTCCAGCTGGTGATTTCCGTCATTGCTCAGAGCGTAGGCAGTGAGGGCCACGGCATAGGGGTTGGTCAGGCTGTGGATCCTGCCAGACAGAAACTCGCTGGCTTTCTTCATGCTGCCTGGCAGGCTCTGGAGTAATGGCAGTGGGGCACAGGGACAATTATGAAGGCCAGATAGTAGGACAGGATTACCACTGCAAGAAGGGGCCAATGTTGGGCCTATGTTTGCAAGACATCATAATGAGACAATAGCAGAGGTTAGTTTGTCTGGGCTTAAAATTTATGCTGTAACACTGGTTATTGGGCGTCTGTGTTTTTTCCGCTTTGTTCTCTCGAGAGACATTACTGACTTCTCATAGTTGCGATGTTGTCTGCCATTGCCCAGTGTGCTGTGATGAGTCTGTTACCAGTGGTCCTGGGCATGATGTGATAGTGCACTCACGTTTACTTTCTCCACACAGATGTGACGGGCCTCCTGCATAGCGATGAGGACGAATGCTGTCATTGAGGCATCACTGTCTTTCCCCTTCACGTCACCCTGCGTGCCAAAAAGCGCAATGAATTTATAGCAGACCATGGGATACACCAGAAAGGTTCACATCTTTGGCCTTTAGTGGACCTTGTATTCCATATCTGCTTGTCTATCACCTATCCAGTCTCAGAGGTTAGTCACAAGTTGATTACCATACTACTATAACTTCCCTGATACCAGTTACTGCTTAGTTCATGTTTATGTTGCAACTGAGCCTCTATGCAGTGATTTGACCTGGGTCAAATACATATTTATTTTGGATTCAAATAATTTTCTGCGCTCTATTGATCTTGCCTGGTATAACTGAGCCTGCCAGTATGACCAGAAGGTGGGATTTGCACTTTTTGAGAGTATTTCATTGGTTCCAGTACACCAGACAAGATCAGTAAAGCGTAGAAAAGTATTTGAGTCCAAAACAAATACATATTTGACCCAGGTCTGGCAGTAATAGACAGTGCAGGTTACTCTAATTTAATGCTGTTGTTCTGTGATCACGTCTTCTTTTTTGCACAATATAGTATCTGAATATATCCAAATAACTTATGGAATAGCAGTCACAATTTGGATGGAGATCGCTTATGGTAACATACCACCATCTCTCCGTGGTAGACCTGGCCAACCTCTTTGAAAATGCCATCTGGCTGCTGTGAGTTCAGGACCAGCCATTTGAGGGCGCTGCACAGCACATCTTCTTCAATGAATATGAGGTTGTACGCCAGACCAAAAACTTTGGCTACGTACGCCGTCAGCCTGTTGGAGAGACACATGAGTTACCGCCACACGAAAGCACTGAACCATGTGCTGCTTTTAATTCACTTTGGACCAACATATCCAGTTAAATGGGTCAGGTATGAATGTCAAAGAATCTGCTGGAGGAGTTTTTCATTTCTTCGGTGATTTGTTTCGATGCATAGTAATGAGTTTCGAAGGCCTGTGAAAGTTTTTATGCTAATGGATATCAGGGGTGGGATTTACTCAAGTACAGAAGAGCTTACCAGCAGACTGTTAATCATGCAGAAAAACTGTAACCAAAAATCTGGCAATTTTTTTTTTTTGCCTGATGAAAACTATTATACAAAACTAAGTACATAAATCAGAACTGCTAAAGTCACAGTGTGTGTCTGCATTTATGGTTCACATGTTTTTATGTATAGGCTGTTTGCCAATGCATATATGTGGGGTATTCACATTTAGCCCTCTTCCCTGCAGCCCTTTTCAAACGTAGTAGTTCCTATTTATTATCCAGTAATTCTCTGCCTTGTAACGAAGGAATCCATGCGCTAGCAGGAGCTGGACCTGGGGTGTTCAGTTGGCTATTGGAAGCAGTGAAGAAGCCCTGCCCAGCGCAGTGCACTAACCTAGCTAAAATGGTGAAATGTCATAAAAATATGTTTCGTTCTTTTATCAATAGCATCCTAGCAGTAGCGTTAGTCATTAGCGTGTTTGCTACTGAGTGAATACTGTTTCATTATCAAAAGTCTACCTTCATTGTGCTTGGGCACATACATCTACAGTTCCTCATATTTTAGCATTTTCCTTCTATATAGCAGGTACAGACTCCAATTGTACCTTACCTAGACATTGACTGTTGACCTTCCGCAAGCATTCTTGTGCATGAACTAAGACTGCAACGCACAGCTGGCCAAGAAACACCTGAGCAGTCAACTGTCCAATTACATTTGGTCATCTAAAGTGAGGCTATATATTGTATAAATAGGGCTGTAATTCCTACACAGATCATCCAATATGGATGTACTTACTCTCTAATTAAAGCTGACAGTCTGCACTTTGTTAATTGTTTTGGTTTGAATCACTGTCAAGTGTAAGAGATGATTAACTTTATTTATATTCTACAGTTTCTCATATTTTAACATTGTTCTTCTGTGTCCTCTTGAGTGCAGTGCAAAGGAGAGATACAAAACTATTGGATTATGGAAAAGCTTTTTGTAATGATTAGGTCAATATTTCTAAGATGTAGCATAGATTTGTCCATTTTTATGTTCCATTTTCCAGAATAGCAAAATAAAATATTTATTGATGTATGTAGCCCATCAGTCTACAAATGCCTGATAATTACTGGAAAGGAGACAGGCAGCCAGGCACTCACTCACTCATTCCTGTCCCTGCATTCCGTTTAAAGTAGAAATGCTGTGATGCCTTTAAGTGGGTCTGCTGTAAAACTGGCTTTTGGCATACAAAAAAAAATGAAACAACTTGAGTACACCAGTGATCGTAAGGACAAATCAGCTTTCCATTGCATCGAGAAAATCATAAAATACCCCACCCCTAATGGATAATGGTAGTTGTGAGACTGGACAAAAATAATGAGAAGTTTCTCACCAAGAGCTGGGCGGCCTGTCTTTCCAAACACTGTATGCACCCTCATTGTTCCGATATGCCAGCTGCTGAGTGTAGCCTGAAATGAAAGAGAAACAATAGAAAAATAGAAATAATTTACTCCCTATTTTGTGAGGGAGATACAGTGATCATCTTGAAAGGAGTGCACTAAAAAACTATGTGATTATCACAAGAATTTCTTAAAGTAAACTGATTAATGCCATGGCTCTTACACATCGCAGTTTGTATTTTACTTGTATTAAGCGATGATCATATGTTGGATACATTTCACATAGACTCAAGATATTCTATGTCTTAATGTATTTTTTACATGTTATTTGCAGAATCTGCAGTGTCGTACCCATTGTGATGAACTTGATGGCTTCGGCCCGACGATCTATCCCAACTTGCTCCCACTGACCGGTTTTGTCCAGGTAGTGTGTGGCGATGACGGGTCCAGTAATGCTGATCATGTTCTGCTCACCACAGCCTGCGGGCTGGTGTATGAGGCTGCCCATAGGTTTTCCGCTGATGGCTGCCTGAATGGTCTGGCTCAGCAGCTCCCCTGTGCAAGCAAAGTAGACGGCACAGTCAGGGCTACGCTGACGTCATACACTGGCAGTTACATTCATACTGATAATCTCCCGAAAAACCAAGCATTTCCATAAGAATTCCGGACTGAAAAAGGTGAGGAAACTCCTTTGTTTAAAGAAGAAAAGGTGATATCTCATTACCTGTCACACTGATGTAGGTCTGTGCAGGTGAGCCCGGCACCTGGGACGTAAGCTTCACGGATTCAATCTTCTCCGTCTGAACGCCACCTGAATGGGCAGTTGCACACACCCCGTCATGCTCAGGGTGAGATACCAGGAAGCAATGTTGAAAAGCTTGCACTTGAGTTTACAGGTAGGTCAGTTGGAATTGGCCGGTCTGTTCTTCATGGTCAGAACATGATCAGTATCTTACAGGGAAAGCAGTCTCATACTTTATTCTAACCCACCTAGGTTGAACACAGCCCAGTCGCTGCATTTTGTGCTCAGAGCTGGGTCGGAAACTTACCATGGGTCGATGGATTCAGGACCAGGGTGGTAACCTGCTTTTTGGTTTGCAGTCCTTCAGCCTGTGAGACATTGTGAGAATAAATGAATTCGGCAGCATATCCTAAGCCTCTGGTAAGCCTTCTTGGTTTGTGAGACTTAATATTTTATTACAAAAAACATTGTATTTGAAAACAGGAATATATGCCTAATACTTGCCCAAACTGGTTTAAAAAATTTAAATAAAATAACAGTTGATTGTTGCACTAACAGAAGAATCATTCCATATAAAAACAACACTGGCCAAAATGTATACATCTTTTCAATAACATGTTTTAATAATATGTTATACCAGGTTGATATATGCCATTTGGAACAGCCGGGAGAGCTCTTACATCATAGCACCTCAAACAGTTCTTAGTTTTTATAACACTTTTTTTTTGCCCATGCGGTCAAGATGTTCACATCACCCTGGTAAAATTAAATGTTGGCAAATAAATATATACCTCATATCCTCTTAACACGAATGCTTTTGAACATTCATAATTATACACAACATCCCCCCTTCAAAGTAAGATTAGGACTAGCTATAGTGCTGAAAGAACACATGAAAAATGGACACTGTCATTGTACCCTTGAGCAAGGTACTTCACCTACATTGCTTCAGTATATATCCAGCTGTATAAATGGATACAATGTAAATGCTACGTAAAAAGATGAGTAAGTTGCTCTGGATAGAAGCATCTGCTAAATGCCTGTAATGTAATATAATATTGCAGTAGGCTATTGGGTGGAGGTGAGGACAAGATAAGCAGAGAATAGTGGGTGAAAGTGACATATTGAGGGAAGAGGGTGAAGGGACTTCACTGACCACCACGAGAAGGTCCTTCTTGACACCGTCTGTTTGGATGGAGTCGTAGACGGCGGCTTTAACCTCAATGGAGTGCAAACCCAGGGCCATCGGGATGATGACAAACGAGACAGCACGTGAGGACATGCGGTCCATGTCCACCTCTGGCAGGCGGTACTTCCTCTTCTTACTGGCCGCGCTGCACACCTGCTCAGTCTCCATCAGCTCCACTCGAACCTGCAGCAGGGAGGGGAAACGCATGACTCCTGTGCTGAGGGTGCATCCTTCTCCAGATGGTAGGACTAAAGCAAAGAACTAAAGTCTTACCTTTATTTCCTCCTCAAGGTAGTTGTAAAGCACCGCCTTAATTTCCAACTGCTCATTACGCACTGCGGCATAGGGCAGCTTCAGGTCGATGAAGAAGTGTTTCCTCACCGTCATTTCAAAAGGGTCTCCCACACAGATTCCTGCGGACAGGGTAAGTCACACCATGGTATAACAGTATAAACATTTTTTCCATTGCTTGTTCACTTGGAATATTTGAATTTGGGAACTGTATCTCCTGGGTGTGTTTGCATGTGAATATCTGATACAATGAAACACATAAATACTGGAGACCAGTCATTCAAACTGCAATGACACCTGAAATTAAAGATTGTGATGAGGTCAGTTCCTTGTCCGATACATATCAATCCGAGCAATTTTTGCTGGAGGTCCACTTTTAATGGAGTTGACTGTATTTCTGTTTCTACTGAACCTGAACCAAATGGTAACTGACAGTCCCCAAAAAAGAACTACAGTATGTATTCAGGACAGATGGGGGGGGGGGGGGGGGGGGTACCATGATGTTTGGACAGGCTGATAGCGGTGAATTCCCACGTGGTGATTGAGTCCTTCAGGAAACTCCTCTTTATGGTTGAAGTGGACGTGCTAGAGTACAAGACAACAATTACAGATAGTTACACCCCGCAGACAACTTTTCAGATACAGGCAGACAAGCACAAATGGAAGATGAGAGTAGGGCCCTGACAAGGTGCTGCTAGACATATGCATTGTGGGAGAAATAATTTTTAAAAGAAGTATTATTATTATTATTATTATTATTAATAATAATAATAATAATAATAATAATAATAATAATAATAATAATAATAATAATAATAATGAAACTCATTTCTAGATTTGTTCATAACAGTTTTAGCCTGACCCAAGGTTAATAAGTAACTGTTCCTCAGAGAGCTCTTACCATCCCTGTTTGCCTTCACACGCTGGTAACGTCACCTCCTCCCATAGCCAACTCTCAGGGAACTGTGTGCGGGACACAATATCTCTATCGCTAATGTAGTCGCCATCCTCTTCACCTAAATACGAACAGATCACAGGCAAGTTATAATCAGCTGAGGCCTGGGACAAACTCTGTGCACTGACGTGGGAACCAGCTACTGAAGTTTAACCAGATCCCATTTGGTAACTTCTAATGGTGCTCTGTCTGTCGTTAGTCTGTCTGTCTCTATAGGATATTATTTCATCTTAACAGTCTTAAGGAAAGGCAGCAGCCTCTCTGCCATTGTGATGGTCATAACGAAAACAGAGATGGCCCTCTAAATCCGGCAGCCATTGTGTAACCTTGTCCCATTCTCCAGCCTGGAGAATTGGGCTAAGGATGACGGCAGATCTTACTGCGTGCAAGTAGCAGCTCTTCGCCTTTGGCTTCTTGGGTTTTCTTTTCCACGACTGAGCAGCAGTGCATGAACGCTTCGATGCACTTTTGGCCGTCAATGATGTAACTCGATCGTCTCTCACACGTGAGCCCCCGCAGGTTCTCTCTCATGCCATCCACACAGCACTGCCTCTCCAATCCAGTGTAATTTGCAGCTGCAAAAAAACAGCGTACCAGATTCAGCACTGTGGTCCAGAAACACATAGGGCAAGAACTCCATCACAGGAATAGTGACCCAAACCTCAACTCAGCATCAGACTGAACTTGCGTGTCCCCAGGCATGGAAAAGCAATATTCAGACACAATCTTGTCAGCGCTAAAAACTTTAGCGACAGCGACAGACCAAAAGGCATTTCTAGATTTATACATAATGCACACATTGACTTGGTATTTAGAAATGTAATCTCTTAGTTTTTAACATACTAAATTGGCTTTTTGACACATTTAAAGCCCAGATGCAGAGGCTTTTACCTAGTGTGTTCCTCAAGTCTGCCAGTGTGAGTGAGCGCCGTCTCCGCCTCTTTGGGCGAGCAGGGCAGTCTGGGTCTGCATGGGGACGCACAGAGAAAAGGCCATTTGTTTCATGTGTTAGTTTTCATATGCTGATATGAGACTGACAGTGGCATGACAGACATTTTATTAATTGACTATTGATTGCCTATGCCTTTTTTATGCATTACATTAACAACCTGTGCTACCCTTGGAACCTCTTGAAAACGTAATGATAAAAATATCTCCTGCTTGTCTATGTTCAAAGGTTGGCAGAATATTACCTCTACCTAGTGTAATTTCATACATGCACACACACTCACACACACGCACGCACACACACACACACACACACACACCAGCACACTGTAAAATGATTTACCACAAAAATGGACCATTTCCACATGTACAGACATGCTCCTTGTGCTGCACACCCATAAAAACAGTGCTCCTCACAGGCTAAGAAACCTTTGCACAACTGAAAACATACCTGATCTAGATGTGGTCCCAGCTTGGTTGGTTTGAAACGCCAGTCCAGCATCATAGAAAACTCCCATGCTGTCAGGACCACTCCCAGGCGTACAGCCAATATCATGCTTTTCAACGATGTCCCAGATCTACATATGAAAAGGCTCAAGTCAGTCAAGAGTAGCATGCATACATAGTACGGCCCCAAACGCCACTTACAAGGTGCTCATCCCTCCATAATTTTTACAGAAAGGGGAAATGTAAAAAAAGTTCAACAAATTTTCCTCCCTTACCTTGGTCTGTGTCAGTCTGTTCTTATTGTTCAGGACATAGACACCCTTGTCCACGGCCACCAGGCCCACCTTTGCCCCAGGGTCACCGGTGATGGTCAAGCTGAAGGGCTTACGCGGCTCATAGACATCTTTCTTGTCTGTGGATTCGACTTTAAGCTGTAGGCACAGACAGACAGAATGCACCTCTGACTCGGCATAGCTATAGCCCAGCCGTAACTCTGCATGACTCAGCCACACATGAGGACGAGAGGAGTGCAATCAGGATTTCAACATTATGATTGACATCTAAAATGTGATTCTTTTTGGCATACCGTTCCCATGCAGGTGTCCTTAACGTCCACCCACACAGAGTCTGACACCACTTCCGTCCCCACATGGTAGTACGCCACAAATCGGAAAGAGGGAACCATGTCTTTGGTCACTGACAGTGATAAGGTCACCAGCGACTGTCCTTTCAGTCTTTGATATCTCTCTGCACGAACAAGCTGCCCTTTGTTCAGCACCTGTTCAGGAACAACACAGACAGGTGAAAACATCTACCTTGTGAAGCACGAATGGTACAGACAGCTCCAGGTAATAGTGGATTGAATTTATATAGTCATTTTCATGTAATGATCTCAAGTAACTTTGCAGTGAAATGAGGACAGTCCACCAACATGTAGTGCAACATTGTGCGGCGGCTATTGTACACCTGAACACTCACTACACATCCGCTGAGGTGGAGAGAGAGGACATTACAGAGCCAGTTAAACTGGATGCTTACACATGGCCAGGTTATGAATTTGTCCAGGACATCAGGGAACCCCCCTATTCTGCCCTAGGATCTTTAATGACAACAGTCCCCGGACCTCAGGCTGACATTTCAGAAAGCTGGCATCTCCTGCAGCACTGTGTGCCACTGCACAGAAATGTTTAATGCTTTGACTCAGTTCAGAGGCCAACCCCACCTGCTCACCAGCACCGATTTTCACAGGTCTCCCGTCCAAGTACTTACCAAGCCCACACCCACTTTGCTTCACCCATTCTATAGAAGCAGGGTATATGGTGATTTAGGTGCTGACAAAGTAAACACCAGGTATGTGCAGAGTTCTGGCAGGTGGGTACACAGCGGTGGAGTAGGTATGTGAAGTATGAAGAGTACAGAAATGTACTCGACAGGTATATGAAGTATGAAGACTACAAACAGGTACACAGCACGTATGTGAAGTATGAAGACTACAGAAATGTACTCGACAGGTATATGAAGTATGAAGACTACAAACAGGTACACAGAACATATGTGAAGTATGAAGTATACAGACAGGTACATACCAGGTATGTGAACTGCTTGTCCTGACCCTGGATACCTGGGCTGTTCCCAAGGTTGAGGTTGATTTGCAGGTTATCTCCAATCTTCAGTTCCGCTGCCTGGATGCTAATGTGCAAGTAGTTATTTGAGCTTGACTGTGTCTTGTATGGTAGGGCTGTCATATGTGCGACAGCTTGCCGTTCGTTAGTCAGATCAGGAGATTCGGTTTTCGCCTGGAGACAAAGAGGCAAACCCGAATCTACAGTATCACAGTAGCACCAGAGCTTCATCCGTGACAATGTTGTTTTCACGCAGAAGGAAGTATTTCAGTTTTTCTCAATGGTTTTTGGGGAATCAACTTGAACATATTACTGTACATTCCACAGCAGTTATATTCTCTTTGATTAGAAGTAAATGAATGGCAACTGGTATATTATTGATGGTGCTGTAATCAACCTATTATAGTAAATTCCTTAAGTAGCCCATGCTGGAAGATATCTCAGCAGTCACGTTTGGCATTCTGTACATTCCAGTCAGTTTCCCAAATAGTTATTTTTTCAGGAACCTGCATTGGGCAGAGACGAGCCACAGATTTACTTCTGATTGATTTGAGAATGGAGCTTACATTGATTTGGAGATTGTTTGCCCTCCCGTCGGTGTTGATGGTAAGCTTGGCGATCCCATTTTCCTGTGTCCGACCCAAAACTTCCCCTGGTGTCACCTTAACATTAATGCCTTGAGCAGGAGTGTCATCTGGGTTTGTGACATAGACCTATTACAGCAACGGAATAAAAGGAATAATTATTATTGCTTAACACGTATAACCAGCAAGACACATATACAGTACTGTATAACACACAACACAAATTTTCTCAAAACACATAAAATGGAAACAAAGCAATAACGATATGAAATTCAAATTCAGACATTTTCACAAATGAGGGATTTATAGGTAAAAAATACTTTTTATTGGGTTCAACACGATTTTAAAAGGAACAGCATCAATTATAAAAGAAACTCAATAACTGGTTATAATATAACATACCACAACTTGAAAAGGCATTCCTGGTTTAAAATAGGTGGGGGTCTTCTGGAAGTGGATGGTGTAGGGTGATGTCACTATCTGGATCCCCCTTCTCTCTGCCTCCACCATTTCACTGCCTGACAGAGGAAGGAACATCGCTCCAGTATTCATACAGTTATACTGTAGATATTGCAGTCAGAATGGAGCAACAGTGCAGTTCACCCGCCAACAAGTCATTGCTATTGGAAAGTGCAGCTTGCAGAAAGCTGAGTGAAATTCAGACATGGTCCAGTCCACAGTTGCAGAGGGTGATTAAAATAAAGGACCACAGGTATGGAAGTTTTTTGAAGCAAAGTTCACAAGCCTGTACAATGGATTCAAAAATTTGGAAATGGTTTCCCAAATCTGTAAATGGAATCACAAATCTGTAAATGGTTTCCCAAATCTGTACATGGTGTCATTTCTTAGTAGTGTTAGCTGTAGTTATAATTAGGAATCTAGGACGGGGTATTTCTATTGGTAGCTAAGTCAATTCTTGCTGATTCTGTAATGAATGTTAGCAAGTTAGCAAGATTCCTAAATCAAAGCTGATTGAGATAATACCTTGTCCTAGATTCCATTGCACACTCTGATTTAGTTATCCATTATATTGTTCCCTGTAGAAATATGACCCAACATGGTGGTTCTCTGTGGGTGAGTTCATTGCCTTTTTGAGTTTTTTTATTTTAGGATTTGACTGTAGATAACAGGTTCACTTCTTAAAAGTAAAGTAATGGTATTACATTGTTATCCCTAATCCACTCTTCTGATTAGCTGAAAGAACATGCATGGACCCTCCTCACCAGAGCAATTTCATTAGCACAACTATGAATGCCATTTTACAAGTTTGCAAATTGGTACACTACAAAATTTGGTGCAAAAGTTGTCTTTGCTCTAGTTGATTTGAGAGGCTGTAATTATTGAGTCATTTTTGTGCAAGTTGGAAGGTGCTATTGTGTGTATTCTCATATTAATTTCCAGACTTGTCATCTATTCATTTATTCTACAGGTTTGAGAAAACCGTTACAGCTGTGTGAATCCATCCTACAGATTTGTGACATTTGTTAGAAAAATGCCTCCATACACAAGACCCAAGAACAACATACGCAACAAAAAGAGGCCTAAAAGTGTACTAGACAAAACACTGTATGGCAGTGGTTTTATTTACTAAGAATCAAAGAATCAAAAATATTGAGCAAGGTCCTTACCACTGTCTGTCAGGACACTGACAGACACATACAGGGACTGCTTGACCAGCCGTCCAATGTCTGGGAAAGCCGTTAGGATTTGCTCTCTTGTTAGCTTTGCCTTTCCCTTTCCTGAGATAACCTGAATTATAAAGAAAGCACAGGTCACAAAACCAGCCATGAAAGGGGGTAGGTGGTGAGTTTGGGGGTGCTCTTGTAGAATAGAGGGTGAGGCTGAAAAGTGGAGGTACTGACGTTCACTCTCTGCAGAGAGGCAGGAATACTCTTCTTCTCACCATCCTCTGTCAGCACGCCAAAAACCACAAACGCCTTCCCTGAAACATCCTTTCCATACAGATACCTGCAGAGCAAAACAAAGGAAGGCCTTCACTTTGCATGTAAGACAACTGGAGTGAATAACTTCGGGATCCCAGGAACCGACATGAGATTGGTTGACTCGACAAGAACCCCCCATCAACCATTTTGTGAAAACAAACTTGAAGCTTGAGGACAGAATGATGTACAATTGAAAACAGTCACTGAAATCACTTGTCACTTGTAAATGCCAGGTTGGTCAAAAATATTCTCCTGAATATATGATATAAAAGCTTATTGTCCTACCGGGCGATTATGTTGACAGATAGCTCCTCATCGTTGACATAGAAAAAAGATTTTTCTGGTGACAGCTTGACCTCAAAACTTGGAAGCACTAGAGGAACCAAGGATAAAAATGATCAAATATTCCTGGAGAGTTCACTATATTAGCCTAATCAAATACACTCAGAGCAGGTTTTCATCTCACCATATTCTTTCACCTCGAAGTCTGCAGTAAAGTTCTTTTGTGGGGTGTTCTGGAATCTGCATACCACCTTCCAGGTCCCCACACTGTGAATAGAGAGTGTTAGATATTATGGCAGAGGGCATGTCAGTACATGACCTAAGCAGATTTGGGTGTCTCTCAAAACAAACCTGACAATCTCTGGGAGTTGGTACTGTCCTGATTTGACCCCATTTTCAGGATACACAATGTCTTTCTGAACTGTGATTCCATCTGGAGTCTGAATAGGAAATAAGCAAAAGGTCATTTTTCATAACTCATATAATCTCAGAACATAAATAAAAATGCACAAAGAAATTCAGCCAGGAAACTCATGCTACAGCTGACCATTGGTCAGCCTCAGCATCTCAACTACATGTTCTCACACTCAACCAATCACATGCACGCATCTTTACATATACTCATGCTTAAGCAATCATATGCACACATCACTAATGGTGCGCCTGTTTTAAACTGACAGTCAAACGTCCAGTGCTGCTCATTGCCTGTGCTGCTCTTTGAATGCTTTGCTTGCTTCTGCTCACAGAATTGCGCTCACCCTCCACCACCCCAGCTACCACCTGTTGTTTGGGTCTGCTTCTAACTACTGGGGGCTTTTGATATTTCCCCTGTTAGTAGGGGAGATATGCCATGCACAGAAGTGGGGTGGCAGTGTAGTATAATGGGTAAGGAGTTGGTCTTGTAACCTAAAGGTCACTGGTTCAGTTCCCCGGTTGGACACTGCTGTTGTACCCTTGTGCAACGTGCAAGGTACTTAACCTGCATTGCTTCAGTAAATATCCAGCTGTATGAATGAATGCAATGTAAATGTATAAGACTGGCTACTAAATACCTGTAATGTAAGTACATACATCAGATCCATTTAGCGCCACATAAATTGGTTTTGCATTGCATATTCATTAATATTTAATCTCAATATATGAGTCGTCCTGACTGAAATCATGTAACCAAGAGGGCATTCATGCTTGGAGGACAACAAAGACTAAAGCCTTACCATTATTTCCACAGAAACACCACTTGAGATTGGCTCCAGTCCAGGGTTCAAGGCAAAAACCCTGTAAAGAACTAGAACATTGATCAACCAATTAATCAACTGTGCGTTATGGTTTATATGTTAGTATACATATGCATGGAGAAGGAATGGGGAAACATGGAATCTGAACTACTTTGAAAATTGCCTACATGTAAATGTGGTCAGTGATATATTACTGTACCTGTGCCTATCGGAGTATAGATGCTCTTATCTGTCTGTACAAATATGTACCCAGACTGGAAAGAGACCATGAGGACTTTTTCCAATTCTTTCTTGCCTCCAAATTTTGCGTGTAGGTGGACATACTGTTTCAAACGCGTCTCTTCTTCAAAAAATTCTTCAGGGATCTAAAATGGAAGCATAAATTGTTACAGGCCATTTCATCTTGAAATGGTGAATTATAGCACAAGCTAAAAAAAAACCATTTAGTTTAAATTCCCGAAAACTTGCTGAAATATCTGTAAAAATTATCTAGAATGTCAAGGCAAAAATATGTATAAAATGAACACCGGTTATTAACTAGATTTTGAGCTCAACTATTTTCTAATAAGAATACTCATATAATATGGTTAAAAAGTAAGTAAGCCTAGAGAGGATTCAAAAGGAGTGTTCTTGTGAAATATTCTGTGTTTCTATAAAGTGGGCAGTTTTTTTTTTGGTTATTTTTAATAAGTACACTAAATGACAGAAACTGGCGGGACAGGAAGTGCCTGCTCTGCACAGGAAGTGTTATCTGGGATTTGGAAGTCCACCAGTCTCCTCTAAGAAGTGACTGACGGGAGCACCCACCAGAATTTCCTGTAGAGCCTGGAACTTGTTGTCTGCATTCAGATTCACAGTTTTAGAGAAGATTTCCCTGTTTTTGGCAGGAAAATTCTTCACCACAATTTCAACATTGAGGTTTGGTCCTGCATACTCCTGTACTTCCACAAACACGTTCTCCTTACTGCCCACCCGAAGCAGGTTTGGTGCAGTCAAAACAAATCTGTGAAAACAGAAGAAGGTGAGGGGCAAGGGAAGTAAGAAACAAAGTATTTGAACAGTTCCTCTTTTAACACATCATTGTCTGTGAAACTGCTGGACAGAGGAAGCACAGTTGCTGTCAAATCCAGACTGGATTCAAACTAAAATGTTCAGTCAGAAAATGAATCCCATCCCACCATCAACTCCAGTTTCCATAGTCACACACACCAGACCTGGGTCAGATGTGTGTTCAAATAGTACTTTCAAATACATTTTAATTAATTTATTTTAACTTACAACATTTGCAAACACAAAGCAATTAATTGGATTTTGAAATAGGTATAGAATATGTTTGTACATGTTTGCTATACACCATTTACAGTTTACATTTACATATTTAATTTCATGGATCTGTTACTGCTCGCATATACTCATGTGCACTCTGTATGGAATTATAACAAACGCAAACCGGTCTTATTTCATATTTTAATTAAAACACAAATTCATGTTAACATATAAAACATATATTTCCCCTACATTTGCATTATTCAACAGTAAAATTAGCTAAAACATTTAGGTTTCAAAGCTTGTTGGATTTCTTAAGTATATTAAAAAATAATGTAATGTAACATTCTATTAAATAATCATAAATTTTATTTAATTTTCCTTGAACTTTTATATCAGCCTTTCTTGACTTCCTCTGACCTATAATTATGGGGAAATGATGAACATTTGTTGAATGTAACAGCATTTCAAATCTTTTATTTTAATTTTAAATAACTAGCATTTAAGGAACTTTGTACAATATCTCATTTCGCAGGGAATTATAAAATATTATTGAAATACTAAACAATTGTTTGTAGGAATATTTTAAACTAATCAAAATTGCATTTTCAAACAAAAACTGATTGAGTAATCTTGTTTTTTTGACCCAGGATTTATGCACCCAGACAATCTCACCGTAGTAGCACAGCCCCTCCCCCCATATAAAGGGACCTTCACAGAACCATCTGAACTGCGCACTCAGTTGTTCATTAGGTTTTTTGTTTGCTCAGTGCAATTCAGTGACCCCAGTCTTCGTACATTCTCTGGTTTTAAACATGCACCATGCATGATAAAATCTCTGCCCTGTTCCCTGCTTAGTGGAAGGAGTCTGGCGACAAATATACAACAGATTAAATGTTAAGATTACCAGCCGCCATTTTGAATTTGCTTGGCAGATATTGTCACCCAGGGCAGCTCACAGAGTAAATGACATCCGGTTACCATAGCCATACTTAAAATTTAAAAAAACTCTCCGATTGTCTTGCTAAAAGGATACAATCCTCTCCTCTGGAAACTGAACCTTCGTTCTTCTGATGTCTAATACAGCTGATTATTAATCACACTGTGCTTCACTGCTGTATGATAAACTTGTTCTGACCATTGATGTGGGTAGGACTGAGTCAAGAAGATTCGCCACTGATGTTCCAACTAGCAGTGTCCCTGTGAAGACTTGCAAAAGTGGTCCCCATTCACCTTTCCTGACTACCACGGCACCCACTGGTGCCTGCACGGCTTTTTATCAGTTGATCTGCCGCGTCTGCGGTTTGTCTCAGACAGACTATGATCACAGTAGAGTGTGTGTGTGTGTGCATCTGCATGCGGTATACTCACAGTTCAGCACATGAGAGTGCAGGAAGAGACAGAGCCAAGGTGGCCAGCCACACCACATCCACACGCATCTTGCCCACCGGGTCCAAGTGTCTCCCTCCCCCTGGACAGCACTTATTTATACCCACTCTGTGAAAATTGTGTTCCCTCCCCAAGCCTGGAAACCCCCAGGCTCAAGACCTGAACTCCAATGCAAACGCTGGCTGACCCTCTGGTGGATTGAGAAAGCGAGATGAAGTAAGAGAGGGAATGTCTGATAACTGAAATTCAAAAATCAATCACGGGGGGGCGGGGGGGAGTTGCACAGTATAATGGGAACTTGCATAACCAGTAAAAGGGAGTCTCACGTCAGAAAAGAAACCAAATCTGTGAGTTTCTTTAAAAATAAAAAAAAGCGTTTGACATGGCCCGGGAGTTTGCCGTGAAATAGCCCCCCCCCCCCCCCCCCCCCGCCTGACAGCTCGACAGGATGCAGAGACCAAGGTGACCTGAACTAGCAGAAAAATGAAAACTTGTTACAAAATAAAAAAATATATATTTATTTTCTTCAAAAGTCAGGTGAGACATGAGGAATATGTGAAGCAAGTGCATGTTGAGGGAGAGCTCTGGAGCCACAATAGGATGGGGGGGGTAGGGGGGTGGGGGGTGGGGGAAGGGAACCCTGTTGTGCATACAAGCTGTTTGTTTGCATTGCTTGAGCCAGACTGTTCCAGTATGTGTGTGTTGTGAAGGGGGTGCCCATCTCCATTCCCGTATGTTACACTGACACATTTCCCAGAAATCCATTTTTTTCTTCCATAGCACATTTCATTGCACAATTCCAAATGTTCTCAACCCATTTGCAATGCAGACAGTACTGTGCAGTGGGCACACACACTATGCCCGCAAATTATTAATCGCACATATGCTAGAAAAACTCACAGACAACCTCTTGATTTGCACCAGTTGTGCTAGAATGCTCTCGGTGTCCCAAACATTCTGGTTTTATGATTTGTTTTTATAAAAATAAAAAAAATTACCTGGGCATCCTCTACGAGGGGGTAAGAATGCCCGACTAAAAAGATTAAATGAACTTTCAAACTGACATTTCAGTGTAACATGCATCAATAATCAGAGTCACTCAGAGTCCAGTCTTTTACATCTTTGTTTGCATTTTTTTTTTTTACCTCATTTATTTGCCAAATGTTTTTGACAAGAAATAGCGTATGCAGCTGGATGGTGAAGAAGACAAGGACTTCTTATTTTACTTGATGAGATTCATTGTATCAAAGTACTTTGCAAAACTGCAGTATTTACTGATGGCAACTTGACCAGAGTAATAGAATTTAAAGGGGAATTGCACTTCATAATACATCTGGGCTCATTTTCACACCTACCTTTTAGGTTGCTTGATTCAATATTTAGATATTTGTAGATTTTTGATTCCCGTTTGAGCACACCCCCCCCCCATCCAATAGAAGCCCAATCAACATCAAACTCCACATTAGACTCATTGTAAACACACGTCCCTGCTTCTCATGACTGATATTGTCCTTCTAATGAATTTGTCGCCCTTTGGAGAATTTGGAGAATTTTTAAATAGCTCCGGGGAAGGTTGTTCGGCACACACTGATCACATCAGAGGGTAATGACTGGTTAATAGGACTGTTGTTCCAGGAACAACAATAGTGCTGTTGATCCGGGAGTATATTCTACTTGCATTAATCACATTGTGCTAAATCATGCCATTCTCCTTACGTATGCACTCAAAAAAGTGTCCGAGCAATGCTTAAATGTAAATGTTTGTTTTTCGTCAGAGGAAAGAAAAAACACACACACGCACACATACAGGTTTTCACCAAAAGTAGACTAAATGTTTATTCAAATTTACCGAACAGGTCTGGGAAAAATTGGCCATGGTAGGGCACAAGCAGAAAAAAACCAACTGACTGGTGCAAAAAGGCAATCCTTTTGAAATTCTTGCATTTTATTGGTACCTCAGGTGTAAAAGTGTTACATATATTTATTTGACCAGGTGTGAGGCCTGAAGGCACTGCCTGTGCTGCTGAAAAGTAAAATACTTTCAACAAAATAAATGAAAAAAGAAACAATAAATTTGACGTGGGTTTAGTTTGGGCACCCAAACGTGAACAGATCATCTGTATCTTCAAACAGGCTCAGACAGGTCTTCCGGTTTGCGGACTCCTGGCACTCCATCTCTGTGGGCCAGTGTTCAATCCAGGTGTCTCCACCTAACATGTACATCGTCCTGAAAGGAGGGACACCAGTGAGAACACACACACACACACACACACACATTAACACACTATAATACACACACCTTTTTTATTACACAAACTTTATTATTTGCAGGCATACAATCATCCCACAATACATAATATTTCAGACAAAGCCATATTTATTCTTAGTTTTCTTGATTTGGCTCTGCACTCCACAATTATAGATTTGCAATCAAATAATTCAAATATTTTTAAAGTGCAGATTCTCAGCTTTTATTATGACTTTGTTTGGCTACATGTTTGACCTTTGTTCTATTCTGATTCTTGTGTAACCCTTCTGGTTTGTTTGCCAATTGGATTTTGTGTTTGACCACTGACTTGTTCTATTGTATTCTGAATCCTGTGTAACCCTTCTGGTTTGTTTGGCAATTGGATTGGCTGAAGCAAAATCAGAGCTGTATGCATGTTTAATTACTTGATTTTATTTTAATTAAAAAAATATATATATTTTTCCTCTTCTTTAAATAATGTTGTAAAATTGTATGTTTTTGTATTTCTTTTTTTCTTATTAAAAGCCTAACTAGGGACAGGAGTTGGAAACTAGCAATATCTATAATCTCTGTATGCGGTACATCAGTTACATCAACTTGTTTGTAAGGAGCTGAAGTGGTACTATGTTAACTTGCATTGTCCCTACCAAATAAAACTATATGAAATGAAATGAAAATTCATGTTTGACCACTGACTTGTTCTATTCTACTCTATTCGATTCTTGTGTAACCCTTCTGGTTTGTTTGCTGATTGGATTTTCTGTTTGACCATTGTTTCATTCTACTCAACCGTGACTCTCGTTTTGCTGCTCTGCTTACAGTATAGTGATTCTGATTAGTTAGGATTACAAACTCTTCCATCGAGACAATATTTTGTTGTTTTGCTTTGTTATTTTTCCTTTATTATTTTTGAAGGTAACTCTGGGAGGAATTTTAAATCTCTGTTGGGGGTATGCTATTCGAAATCTTGGTCTCAGC
Source organism: Anguilla pacifica (assembly GCA_039654925.1). Taxonomy (NCBI): domain Eukaryota; kingdom Metazoa; phylum Chordata; class Actinopteri; order Anguilliformes; family Anguillidae; genus Anguilla; species Anguilla pacifica. The sequence continues at coordinate 63,848,258 of CM077285.1, read as the reverse complement.
CTGCAGATTCATTGTCCTCAAACTCAGGGTTCAAAGCAGCCCAGGGTCCAGTAAGCCTTCAAAGTTCAGGTTTTAGGTGCTTTTGGATGGGCAGATAGGGACCGGAGATACTCGTCAGTCAGCAATATCATTTGCCTTCCCATTCCCCACTCATTTCCCCTATCACACTTCCTGTTACAGTCGGACATAGACCGAGTCATAATACATGCTGCATCAGCACTACAGAGACTAATTCCTCATTTGAGAGGTCAGAGCTCAGGGCACATTCATTCATTGAATGTTGTGAGTACAACAATCTAAGCATTAAGATGCAAAAATATGGTGATTCAAAAAAAGAATTGCATCATAGTTAGATTAATAATCACCCACTAAAGGTCATTTTAAGGCAGGACTTGCTCCAAATTGAAAATAAAATATAGTTGCAAGCAGTGATTACGGGGCCAAGCAGCAAGCACAACACGCCATTGCAACATTTGAGCTACCATGTGGTCACTCAGAGTGACCTTGGAGTGACCTTCAATCATTAGGCAAAGTTTTGTGACACCAGAACGGGCGGATATGTAGTGTTATCAAATCATACGGGATTGGTAGCATTTGAAGCATTTTTTAAAAAGTCTAATTTCCGGAAGATCTAATGGGCGGAGCTTATGGGTCCTTATGGGAAACGTGTTATGCTTCACGAGTTGCACACATGTCCAAAATTTCATGACTGTAGCTCAAATGTGGCAGGAGATATGCTTGTTCAAAGTTGTCCAAAAACCACACCTAATTGCTCATGATAGCGCCACCTTATGGCCAATCAGCTTCATATTTGCTCCCTGTCCATTTGGAGTGCCCCTATACCAATGTGCCAAGTTTCGAAAAAATCGGCAAAGTGGTTATGCCTAAATCTGAAATGAGCTCTCTAGCGCCGCCATTTTGTTTGATCGGGCCAACAATGGTGGGTTAGCCTCCACTTATGGGTGCTCATACGCCTACGGAGTTTCGTGGTGTTAGGTCAAACCATCCAGAAGTTATACACCTTTATGTGAAATGCCACGCCCTCCGCAATATTCATTGGCTCATAGTGGCATTGTTTTTTAACTTTTCAAAAATCTGATATGTTAATTAGTAGACATTGCTTTATATATTATGTATACCAAGTTTCGTGCAGATCAGTGAAAAATCCTAGGAGGAGTTTGATCGTTTATAGTTTTGCATAAAATTCAAAATGGCGGAAAATCCAAGTAACCGGAAGTGATGGGTCCATTTGTTCCTCATGAGGAGTGGCATGTGTGTGCAAAATTTCATGATTCTAGGTCAAACGGGGCATGAGATATGCCTGTTCATATTGAAGTTTTCTATTTCAATCGCTTGCCATAGCGCCACCCTTTGGCCAAGCGATGTAAAATTTGTTTCATGGCCTGTTGGCATAATCCTCTACCATTCTGCAAAGTTTTGTAAAAACCGACCAGTCGGTTATAGGGGCTGCCACAGACTTCCATGGCAGAAAAATAATAATAAAACTAACAATAACAATAGGGTGCCTCTGCACCTTTGGTGCTTGGCCCCCTAAATATTAGCTTGTGCATGCATGGGTAGTCAGGCAAAAATCCCAAGCTAAAGTTTCAGTTCAACCTTAATCATGAATGCAGGTTGCTGCACTTTCCATGTTTTGGTCACAACTGCCTAATGAGCGAGGTTCATGAAATTACAAAATGCATATTTTGAAGACTTGGCTGTCCACAGGAGTGCTGGAGCTCACCTGTCCTCTTCTATCACAAGACTTGAGTACGAGCCCATGATCAGGTAGGTCTTTCCTTTGATCAGACTTATCGCCTCTCTGCAATAAGGATGGGCTAAATACATTCGCTCTTTGCCCTTCACGTTAAAGTCTGTGCCTGCAGAAAGAGAGACATAAAACCAGCTGAAACAGATTTCCCCAGTAATAACACAAACTTCCACTTGAATAAAAGGACCAAATTCAATTGCACCCACAAAGTCTTAAGAGTGCAGAGCGTGGTGGCTAATTAACTACATCAGGACAAAAAGGAACGATCAGACTTTACTCTAAAAAACACAACTTGTCGAGGCAGAACTTATCACATAGAACAGTCTGATTTTTACAGTCGAAAGAAAGAGCTGAGATCCGAGTGCTCAAAGCAAAGTCAGGCTTTACCTTCCTTGATGATTTCATTTACCAGAATAGTGAAGCGGTCGATGGCAGGAGACAGTTCAACCTCGATTACTTTGGCTTTATACACTGCAAAACATTGTAATGATCAAGATACACAAACCAAAATTTGTCTAATTCTTTTTAGCATGTCAGGGAAGTGAGAATCTTTTTAAATTGACAATTTTCAAATCCGGCAGTTTTCACATTTCATTTTACCCTTGTTTAATGTTCAGCACTGAGTACAGAACATAAGTGGCAGCAACAGTTTGAACTCCTCAGTTATACATCATGTAAAAAATATATATATTTGATTTAATTTGCTAATTATTATAAAAGATATCAATTATGAATTAAATTCCCAAATTAATTGACAGGCTGGTTGGATCAAACTTCATCATAAATATGCAACTCACAACCAAATCAGAATTAATACAATTATTAAAGCTAGTAACTTTTTCAACAGTCACAATGTCGTGAAAACATATTGAAAATCAAAACACCTGTGGGCCTTCTCGAAGGGACAAGGTTTTTTTAAAGCTCTGAAAATAGCAATTCGCCATATACTGGCCTGTGACTTGTGCCATAGACCTGATCTGAGCAAGTGGCGGTCGAAGGCATGAATCGCTGCTTGATATTCACTGACACGCCCCCAACAGCACCTCTGCACCCACTTCAGAGCACAGATTGGCATTCAAACTCAAAATAAAAAAGAAACCATGATCCTTATAGTATTCTGTGGCCACACTAGTCCCTGACCCCACAAACAGCTTTGTGTTCTGGTGTCTCTTCAGAGGCAGTTAAACTCTCCAGGAAAGGAGACACCATGACACCCGAGATTTTATGCATGGATAGGGGCCACAGCATGTCTTTTAATTGCCTCAAGACATCCACTTTGATGCCTGTGGACAGGAGAGAGACAGCAAACAGGCAGAATTCCTACAGTAAGGTCACCCATAGCTGGCCTTAATAACAATGTAATATTGCACGGACTGTGAACAAGTTTGCCATGTACAACTGTATTGTCTAGAAGCACTAGAAGCCGACGCTGCACAGTTCTCTTCACGACACATCAAAAAGACTGAATGCACATGTGTGAATGAAAGGGCACTTCGCAGATTTAGTCTTTGCTCTTGCAGTTGTCCATACCGTAATCCATGCCAGCTGAACAAGCAGTAGACACACGGTCCAGCTCCTTATTCTCTTTCCTCTGGAAGCTGCAGTTTTCTGTGAGCAGTAGAGAAATGTGAATGAGGACACATCATGTCAGCCTCCTCTGTGACATCACTTCCTGCATGATGGATGTGCACACTCTACCTTCTGCACAGCGGCACACATCCTCATGGCAGATCCTGTTCAGGGTCCCGTTCTTCTTTTCCGGGTGATAAAACTTCATACAGCGGCTTTCTGTACAGTAACAAACAATGGTTGGGTTTTTCATCCTGGCTGCTGATGTATGACATTGGCAGAGACCATGAAGACCAGCAGGGAAGATCTGAACTTACCCCTGGAGTTATACTCATACAGAGTAACAGCAGCTGGCTGAAGCAGACCCACATTGGTTATCTTATGTATCCTGAAGGCCACTTTGTCAGACAGCTGGTGGGAAACCTGTGGAAGGAGAGAGAGATAGAGAGAGAGAGAGAGAGAGAGAGAGAGAGAGAAGAAGGTAGCAAAAGACTTTGTCAGACACTCAGCAACAAGCCAAACACAGGTGCAGGCAGACCATATGCGAGCGCTTTTTCATCAAGGCCAGAGGAATACATTTGCACACCTTGTCCAGGTAGAAAATAAGGGAGCCCTTCTCTGAAAGCTGTGTGTTCATCTCAATCTTCTTGACGTATTGGTCCTTTCCTGCGGTTAACTGTCAGAGCAAAACGTAAGATAAGGTCTTGACAGATAAAGAAGTTGCATTCAGTCAGTGTGCCACTAGGACCAGGTTAAGGATGACGCAATCACTCCATTATCCTCAAGAAAATCATGCAAAAGAATAATGCAAATAAAAATTTAAAAGTTTACTCTAAAGAAGAGGCTAAGTTGAAATGTCGGTTTTATAAGATAAGAAGATAAGATAAGATACGAAAACTTCATTGTCCATTACATTCACATGAAATGGAAATTTGCCTTCGGCATTCTGGCAACACAGTGTAAAACAGTAAAAAACAACTAAAATACATAAAATACATTTTCAGCAGCAGCAATGCTCATGGGCAGTGGGGAGGGTTATTTTATTATGTCTGTTCAGAATGGCCACAGCAGAGGGCACAAAGGACTTCTTGTACCCATTTTTCCAGGCTAGTGGGACCTTGAGTCTCCTGCCAGATGGCAACAGTTGGAATGCTGAGTGAAGTGGGTGGGTGGGGTCATTATAGACCTGGGTTGCCTTTTTGTTTATGGACTGGTTGTATAGCTTCTGGAGTTTCAATTGTTTGTCTCCAATGATCTTGCTGGCCTGGTTGACCACCTGGGTCAGCTTGTTCCTGTGTTTAACCGAGAGGTTAGACACAGGAACATTATTTATTTAAATAAACATGCTTTATTTTGTGAGGGCTCTAGTGTCTATTTGGGTAGTCTCTCTGAAGAGTGCAGGTATATATTTTTGCTATATGCACTGTCCCATACTGAGAGCACCTTTTCTCTTTTATAAGCTTTGACTGTTGCGCGGGAGTATCAAGTTCAAAAATAAAAACTCATTGTGCTAGTTTGACAATGACTGAGGTGATACAAGACAGGGGGCTGTTTTATCTCAATGGTCAAAAAATGTATTGACATAGCTGCCTGCAGTGATGGTCCCAGGATCTCTCCTCACCTTTTCAAGGTCTGCCTGGTCTGCAGTGAAGCCCGTGAGCATGGTGACATCCAGGATAGACATGGTGGATTTGGAACTGGAGGGCTTGTACCTTGGAAACAGACAATAATCCTAGAGTCCTGAAGCCAGCTTTGGGTTGGAAAATAGCAATATTCAAAGTTTTCTCCATAGATTCCACTGGAGCTTTCCTATTTAATGTGGAAGACTTAAAAATATCCACTTCACTCTAACAAGCTAATTAGCTAAATCAAGTTAATTCAACCTCCCCAGCAGTGTTCTGCACTTGATAATAGAGCTTTTTAAAAATGAAATACCTTGGTATTATTGGAATATTGGATCTGCTAACACCTTATTCTGATTTCAAAGGTTCACAAAAATTAATTGTAGAGTGTCCAATTCACACACATCACAATGGCCAATGGTTTATTAGCCCTTTGGAAAGTGATACAGTGATACATGTCCCACCTGCCAATTTTGCCAATGCTTCACAAAATCAATTGTGAATTCTGCTAATACATATAATCAGAATGCTCATAATGCCACAAATTTGGGCAAATTGGAATTGTCGACTGCATTTTCTGGTTTAATGGGTAGGTGAATCATTTCATTTCCGACTGCCATCTGGTAGATTTTAAAACTAGGCCAAAAAGCCACAACCTTTGATTTTCTTCACCCGCAATTTAATCTTAAAAGGAGATTGATTGGATGAGTAAACTGCAGCCCAGGCAAACCTACTCAGTTGATGACATGCAGTAAAGATTTCCAAGCTCTGTATTACAAAGGTAAATTAGCATGTTTTTAAAAAGTTGTCATTAAAAACTACACATCCACTTACATCATCTCAATTGTGAGAATGTACGTTTCCAGTGCCGATGGATCGGAAGCTGAGAAAAAAGAAAACAATCATACTCATTAAACTGCATCCTTTAGCAAAGTCAAAAGCAACTTCTTTGTCATCCTGGAACAACCAATATATTTTCCCAGGGTTCATGTTAATTTATGTAAAATGCAGAACAGTTTGTCTTTGGCCCCAAATATACTGTACCCTTTCTCTGCTTCTGTATCGTAACTTCCAGCTCAAAGTTTTTACAGTCTGCTTTATTTTCCTCAGGCAAAGCATTGTAGATCGTCATCACCTGAAGCGTAAGTACATCACAACATGGGCATAGCATACATTATTGCGGCACTCAGCGACATATTTAAATGCACACATGCTGATTCAGTATTGCATTTGTAATGCTACTGTAAGACTAGTTACAAGCCACAAATCAACATTATATGAGGTCACAAGTCCATTTGTTACATAGTGAGCCTGAAATCTGGCTACAGTAATCTTAATGTTCTTGACATGTTTGCTAAACTAAGTTTGGTTGCTAGCGAGATAGCAGGGATTAGGTTTAGAAATGTGGGTAAATGATCCATGGTAATCATTTCCAGTTAACTGCCAGTTTGGAATTCTGAAGCATGCTGAGTGTGCCACAGATTTTAAGTCAAGAGATAACTGTAATAATTTAACAAGTTTAAGTAGTCATTCATTTTTCTTTTACAGAACTCTAGGGTATCAAAGTTGTGGGTTTATATGGAACTTACTGACAGGGTGCCTTGGCCAGTTCCCTTAGCAGTGAATGTCATGTTTTGATTTAGTGGAATCTGCAGACACAAAGACAACCTTCCCTTAATGATCCGAGAAAGCTTGTCAAGTTCACAAAGGGTTGACTTACACTGGATGTTAGACCCTTTGACTCACAATTTTACCCTTAACACTGTCATCCTCACGTCCTCTCTATGACTCTCCTCGTCTCTCATTTTCACTTGATTTTCTACTCCCTCAATATCTCTCATTGTCTCTTCCCTCTCTTTGTCATTCTGTCATGTTTCATCTCATACCATCACACTATGCTCATTCCTCCCCTTTTGTTCCTTCTCTCACTTTCCACCCTTTCATTCACCAGCCCTCCTACTGATTCTGCCTTCATTGCACCTTTGTTGAGCGGGTGACATGCATCGTGTCTGAGTTGTAGGTCCACGTGATGGGTCGCTGGCGTCCAGACATAGACATGGTCACGGACAAGTCAGTGGGACTCTTTTCAGGTAATTCCGTCATGTACAAAGCAAGGGCCTGGAAGACTATGACGGTAGCCTGGGGGTAAAAAATAGGGACTGTAAACTAGACATTGTATTTATGCAGCAAAAGGTAACATAAACCAGTGCTTGATATGGGTGCATTGGTTTAAATCGAAAATTAAACAATAAAAAAACATAAATTGCAACCCTCACATCGCTGACCTACAGAGGCAGTTCTGCCTCTAAATAAAAAAATTTAAAAAATACATTTTCACATTGTTTGGACAAGAGATCCAGTGCAACAAATTAAAACTGAAACTATTTGCAAACTGTATTAGAGCAAAAATAAATTACAGTTTTTTAAATGTCTTTTAGGGGTAGTCTGCTTTTTGGAGTTTTTGATATTATTTCAGTTTTAATGTATGTACTGTACTCAATTGGCCCAGACAGTTTTTGTGTGCAAAAGGTTATGTTATGCTATGTTCCATCCACCCATTAGCTATACACGCACATTTCTGGTCATGGTCGCGGGATGTTATGTTATGTTCATAAATATAAATACATAACAGAAGTATAGTGCATACGCATAGTGCAGGGTATCTAAGGGAGAGTCAAGCTGATCACTGACCTCCCCTGTAGCCCACCATTCCTGACCCCTGAAAGCCGTACCTGGGTGGACCCGTAGAACCCGCCATAGAACCTCTGTTGTGTCAGCCACTTGACCACACGACCAGCCTGGTCGAACTTTTTGGCCTTGACCAGGGCCATCAGTGCATAGCCAGTGGCCTCCAGAGTGAAAAAGTGTTTGTTGGGGACGTGCCAGTATGTTTCTCCTGCAACAGGTGATCGAGATGTCTGCATTTTATTATTATATTTTTTTTACTGAATGGATGAAAGGGAGACCAGCCATTGAAACTGTACGTTACGTTACAAGAATTTAGCAGACGCTCTTATCCAGAGCGACTTACATTGTATACAGGTATACAGCTGGATATATACTGGAACAATGCAGGTTAAGTACCTTGCTCAAGGGTACATCGGCAGGGTTCTAACAGAGAATCGAACCTGTGACCTTTAGGTTACAAGACCAACTCTATAGGGTTGGTTGTCTGGCAGTTGTCTGGCAGTCGAGGGTTGCTGGTTCGATCCCCCGCCCTGGGCGTGTCGAAGTGTCCCTGAGCAAGACACCTAACCCCTAATTGCTCCCAACGAGCTGATTTGTACCTTGCATGGCAGCCTTTCACCATTGGTGTGTGAGTGTGTGTGTGAATGGGTGAATGGGAGGCATCAATTGTAAAGCTCTTTGGATAAAAGCGCTATATAAATGCAGTCCATTTACCATTTAACTCCTTAGCAATTTTACTATGCTGCCTCCATTTGGCTGCCGGTGGTCTACAGGCAGGTTGCATGGAAACTGGGGTTAGCTTAGCAGGTCTCTGACATTGTGTATGGGCAATGTGTCAGGGCCCAAGGGCGTTATTCAGCCCCAGTGAAGGTGTACGAGCTCACCACCAGACGAGTAGCGGTTCAGGATATCCAGATGATACTTTCCCTCTCTGGCCAGAGCGTACGAGGTCAGGGCCACGGCGTAGGGGTTGGTCAGTTTTCGGATATTCTCAGACAGGAATTTGCTGGCAGACTTCATGCTATTTGTCAGGCTCTGGAGTAATGTCAGAGTTGTTATGACTTTCTTGTGATGGGAACATCTTGTAAAGCAACCGTGCAATAATAACACCAAATGAACATACGGTAGGTGCGTACCTGCAGTGTAACTGAGAAAATAGGTAAATTAGAAAAAAAAAAAACTAAATTTCCCACGTAATGAGTATTTCCGTAATGTAATATGGCGGCCATCATGGCACAACACAACCAGTCATGTATTCACATGTCAAGTTATGAGCTATTTCCTTGTTCTGAATGTTGTGTGATTACAGCTATAATAAAAAAATGCAAGCAAAGGCACACAAACCATCATAAAACAACGGCAAAGGGAGTGGCACAATATGGGCACCAAGCCATGGGACCCAGCCAAAATTAGAACCCCCTTGCACTGAGCTTAGTGTTGCAGGGTACACCGGTTCTTTGATCGTATCACAATACCCTTATTTTGAAGATCAGTTAAATATGTCATTTTAAAAATTGATTGTTCTATCAGAGAAATGTCTCATGTTGTATTTTCTGGGAGCTGAGTGGAATAACAAAATGTATTCATGTCGTTTGTCTGCACCATCACAAGGGACAGTGCTAGTGCCTTACTAGTGTGTGTGTGTGTGTGTGTGTATGGACTGCACAGATGTGCATGTGTGGTAGTACTAGCACACTACCAGTATGTGTGTGTGTGTGTGTGTGCGTGTGTGTATGGACTGCACAGATGTGCATGTGTGGCAGTACTAGCACACTACCTGTGTGTGTGTGAGTGCATGTGCATGAGTACTCTGCAGATGTACATGTGTGGTAGTACTAGTACACATGTGCCAGAAAAAATGGCACTACATGCGGAACGTGTGTATCAAATAGTAATGTACAACAGTTTCTGTGGTTCAACTAGTTTAATTGTAGTGTTGCACATTCTGTCACAGTTGTTTTCAGGCAACACTGTTTAATCAGATTTATCACTCTAATGCTCTTCTCTCCATATTACATGTATTGTTTGTAGTATGTGATTGCATGCTGAGATTGTACATTTTTAATGTACCTGTCAAAAAAAAACAAAAAAAAACTCAAAAATCTAAATGTATTTATATTGCACATTTTTCAAAGTCTTACAACATACCCTGGGCTAAACTCCTCTGAACGCAAGTCTAGGGCAACAGTGGCAGACAAACCTTCCGATGGTGGGGTATAAGCACTGATGACTGTTTGCTGTTTTTCTAGGGTTTGCCGAGAAAAAAAAAAACGCACTCACGGGTATTTGCTCCACACAGATGTGAGACGACTCCCGCATGGCGATCAGGACGAACGCTGTCAGCGCTACTTGGGGGTCTTTATCGTTCACGCCGCCCTACGCGGAAAAAAAAACCACACGCAGTGAATGTCCCATTTAGAGACAGGCTTCTGTGAACGGGACTTCCGTCACGGCCAGTGACGCTGGTGAAATAGCACTGGCTACATTCTAAACAAATAACATCTCTGAGACTCTCTTGACTATTGAATCTGTCCGTTGCTCGTAAGTCACCCACGGGCCAGTCGTGGATTTTGGTCAGCAATGTGTACAATCTGTAATGTAAATATTACATGTACCATGTAATATTTCTCCTTGGTTTAACTGAAATACCTCTGTGGACACTTTCATTGACATTTACCATTTTCAAGTGGAAACTGTCACATGGCGTCACTGTCCAAAGGTAAGGTCAAACAACAAGTGCTGTCAAACTGTTAAATGTAATTAAAAAAAAAATTATATGCAGGATTGTTTTCTGAGGGTAAATGCTTATATATTTCAATGTGGCAAAGGAAGGTATGTAGAAATTATTTGTATCCATGTTATGTCCACTTTAAAATTTCTGCAATGTTCATTCAACGTTAACAGATATGAAAATGCCATTTTGGACCATGTCAGCTGACCAGACATGGCAATACTGTTGAAAACATTTTGTTATGTCCAAGCTTGTGTATTCTTGAGAGAAAATTCCATGTCATTCTGTGTAACTTCTGAAAATGTCTGTGAATGTTAAGACATTAACTCATGCCTTTCATTTTTAATGATTAACATGTCAAACTTTTTTATCGCAATTAATAGTATTTTTATATCTGCATATGTACAGATCTATGAACTGATTTCTCATCTACCATTCCTATAGTGAGCAATAATTTTTCAAATTATTTTCAAATTTTTAAACATTTTGTTTTATGTAAATGCTGATCATACATACTAGATAATTTAAACATATACCATTCACTGTAAACCAGCCATAGTCATGGTGTAATAACCATGTAATAATCTTAAAAATGATATTAAAGTAAAAAATAACAGTAATATTATTTAATTGACTCAGAATCTGTCTTCAATATAAAAAAAATAAAACATTTCCCCTAGATTTCAGCTTTCTTCCATTTCCTCACAGGAAGTAGTAGTTAGTTGAAGATCATAAATTAAGATTACCTTGTGACAGTCACAAAAATGCTGAAAGTAAAAACATTCATGGTTGCCAAATAGAATTCTGTTGGAGTAACCTAATCAATCTTGTCTTGTTATAATCTTGTAAACATTTTTATTTTGTACTCATTTCACATGAATGTTTAGGCAACATTCAAGTGTCCATAAAAATAACTTTTCAAATGATCTTGTTCCCTTTTTAAGTTTCCGTCCCTTTGAAAACCTTTTTCATCGCTTACTCGTAAACATGTTTATGGATTCTGACTGTCCTGACTAGTAGTCCTGACTAGGGAATGCAAACAGTCAGAACCAAAACCACCAAACCACTATATTCGGACAGATATGTCTATATACAGTATTCCTGACATCTCTCGCCTCACCCCAACAATATTTAATGTAGCACACATCATTGCTAGCTGTTGGTTGCAGGGCTGCTGGGTGGCTCACCCAGTTAAGGCACTGTTCTAGTGCATAGGTGAGCCCCACGGTCTGGTATTAAATTCAGTCATGCCAGTGCCGACTGTGGCTGTCTGCCCTGCTGGGGGGCACGCAATTGGGCTGAGCATCCAGAGAGGGTTTCTGGTGCCTGTGATTGCACTGCCTCGTTGCACTCCATCAAGCCCCACTGTCGGGCGCGCACAAGCCCTCCTCTTATCCCCTTTCATATGTGAGATCACAAATATGTGATTAGAACGTTCTTAAATAAACATTTTAATGCTGATGTGGCAATCACTGCTGGTAATTGAAAGCAACGGAGTTCTAGAACACTGATTTATATTTTGGAAAATTTTTTTTTTCAAAAACCTACTCTTCAAAAGGTTAAGCTGTGAATTAAGTCTCACCCAGGTTTTGTGGGTGCCTGACTCCTGAACTGAGGTGCGATAAGAAGCGGTGTGTGGCATCATCATATTCTTCGAAGAAGGCCGCATGCTTGTCTGCTATGCTATGTTGTGTCAGGCAAGTCCATGTTGGCAACCCTATTCCTGAAGTTCATCCTTGTGCATAGAAACGTCAACTCGTTGACATAAATGTTTCATTTGAAGCGTTTTGGCCTATTTAAATTACAGGCACTACAAATCATGTCTTCCTTAACGAATATGAGTTCATACGCCAGACAGCCCTGTTGGGCTCTATTTATATTTCCTACTTGAAATAACATACCATTAACTCTGACTGGTAGACCTGGCCAACCTCTTTGAAAATGCCATCTGGCTGCTGTGTGTTCAGGACCAGCCACTTGAGGGCGCTGCACAGCACATCTTCTTTAATGAATATGAGGTCGTACGCCAGACCAAAAACTTTAGCCACGTATGCTGTCAGCCTGTTGGAGGCAAACACAAGTCCCCACAACATCAAAGCACCACACCTTAAGACCACGTCATGACTCCTTTCACTCTGGCAAATCCACTCAGATCAATCAGGATATGGTTCTCAGTTTGATTTTATAATTTAATTAATATTATTTGTTGATGATACACCACAAAATGGTACAGAAGAAAATGGGTTAATGATGTTATAAGGTGATTAAAGAAAAAATATCTGTCTTATCAATGTAACAGAGACACATTTGAATATTTAACGAGAAGACAGGTATCTGTTGGCTATGCATACTTTAAAAGCACTTGCGCAATAATCATTTGATATTATTTGAGTGATGCGAAAGGAGTAGTGGATAAAATGGACAAGGCTGACTCACCAGGTACTGGGTACATATGGTGTTCGTGGATAAATTCTGTAAGAACCATCATTTTGGCGATACGTCAGTTGCCGTTCATACCCTGAGCAATGGAGAGGTAAAGAGGAATAAATATTTTCAACACCAAAAACAACAATATGCACTTATTTTTTTGGAAAATATCATTTTAATGCAAATGTAAGTTTATTTTGGTTTATTGTATAAAATTAAGTACTTAAGTTGAAATATTTCACAGATGCGGTTTGGCCATTATTTTTAAAATCTAAAATTAGACTATTGAGAAATAAAAAATATGTGGGAGTAAGGGAATAGCCTACTGTTTTAGTTAGTTAGTTACTGTATTTGGAAATGCATAAATTGTGTATTTATATACAGATTTTTCCCTCAAAGTTGACCAATAATATTTGGAACATGTTCTGAAGAGATTGGTGTGAAAAGTGAATTTTAAAGGGAAAATGAAACAACGGTAATTTGTAATGTGCAGCGGTAATGAAAGCGTTACAGTGTTTCTTCTGACACACTGAGAGATGGGTTAATTGGATAAGAGTGCAAGAGGAACAGATGGATTCACAGAAGCCATATGCATTTGGTGATGTTTGTATTTATAGCCCCTTACCACTTGTGATGTGTCTGAGGGCTTCGGCTCGGCGGTCCAGCCCCACTTTATCCCATTGGTCGGTTTTGTCCAGGTAGAGCGTGGCGATGAGGGGTCCAGTAATATACATCATGTTCTGCTCGCCGCAGCCTGTGGGCTGTCTTATCAGGTGGCCCATATTCATCCCACTGATGGCCGCATCAACGGTCTGGCTCAGGGGATCCCCTGCACACAGGTGAAGCAGGAGACACACTCGCACTGACATCATGCTCTGCCCACAGTCCTGCATAACCCGGCAGTAGCCACTCCAGAGTTCCCATCATGGGTGTAGCGTGGAAATTTGCGGGTGGATTGGGGGACGAGATTGCGATTGCGGAGCGAGGGGGGGGGGGGGGGGGGGGGGGGGGTTGGACCTCAGATAATTTTGGGTGTACTGATCAAAAACTGGGTGTGCCTAGGACAGCCGGGTCCTAGCGTGTTGCCAACAGTGTGACCTGGAGCTCGTTTTTTAACGCCTTTTCCCCTTCACCTCTGCAGTTGGAAATGCCCAGTCACATACATTTTAACGCTTGTTGCGGCAGCCTCCGCTATGGATGTGGGAGAGAGCCGGTGAGCACACACTGTCCTCTGAAGCATTCCATGCCTAGTGCCACTTCCTATTGCAAGCCGGACTCACAGAGATTTGAGTCTGGGGAGTACTTTCCTCTGAACAGCTCAACAGGGGTACTGGCGGCTAGTAGTGTGGGTGTCACTAGTGCACAATGAGATGGTCTCACCCCTGGCTGAATCCTGCCCTTCCCTGGCTTGTACACTTTCTGAGGCCACCACTTGCAGTGAAGAAATCCAATGAACTCACCGCCAACACCCCCCCCCATCCCCAGCCCCCCCCCCCCCCCCCCAAAAAAAACACCAACGTCAACACGAGCGGTTAAAAGTGTCCTGACACTTTGGCGTTAAATTTGGGGAATGGTCATGTCTCCTTACCACTCACGCTGATGTGTCTCTGTGGCATTGAGCCAGGCACCATAAACCTCAGATTCACTGGGAAGATGGTCTCAGTCTGGACTCCGTCTGCCGGGACAGTAGGGAGGAACGGCATGCACAAGCGGAGGAAATATTAACATGCATTAGGCACCAACCCAGACCACTGTTCTTGAATCAGTAGATCAGTGTCAACCTTCCACATGAATAAAGTTTTTTTTTAAAAATTAAACATTTATTTGAATCGGGACAGATACATAAACAGAGAATTAGAGTCTGATGTCGTGGGTCATAACATTTACGGCACACGCTGATGTTATCACGCTTGTCCCTAGATGAGCCTTCCCTACAAATGCATAGACACACAATATTAAATATGCACCATCTCATTTGGGTCGCGATGAGAAGTAGGCAGATGAAAGGCTATAGTACAGGCTGGGCAATCAGCGTAAAGAGTAAACTCACCGTGCTCTGCCGGATTCAGCACCACTGTATCGTGCTTCAGTTCGGTTCGTTGCCCTTCGGCCTTTGAAACACACAGCGAGAGCACAGGGAGCATACAAGATCTACTAAAACAACTTCAGCTCAAAAAAGCAGTGTTTTGGGATATCTCAGCTCAAGGGCAACATCGGGCTGTTAGTCTGCTAGCCAGCTGACTGCCTAGATCAGGGGATGCCCAACCCTCTGATGGCAGAATGTGTTCAAATGCAACATCAGTTTTACTTACACTTTATCTGTGCTAACTATTAGCTAACTGGCTAAGTAGATTGAAAGACACCAATCTCACGAACGGTAAATTGCCTTTCCAGACGCCCCGCAGATAACAAGGTGTGTTTGGGTGAGATAATGGGTAGAGGGTGCTCTCACCACCACGCGAAGGTCCTTCTTGACGCCGTCTTTGAATTCTAAGCCAACGACGTAGGCCTTAACTTCGATGGAGTGCTGACCGAGGGCCAAGGGGATGATGACAAACGGGACGGCCCGGGAGGACATTTTGTCCACCTTCACCTGCGCTATGAGCTCCATCCTCTTCCTGCTGGCTGCGCTGCACACGTGCTCTGTTTCCAACAGCTGAACTCGGACCTGCCGACGGGATAGTACACTAGTGCACAGACCTCGGTCAAATACGTAATTTTTTTGGGTTCAAATACTTTTCTGTGCTCTGTTGATCTTGCCTGGTGTAATTCAGCTTGCCAGTGTGACCAGAAGGAGAGGTTTTCACTTTTTTGAGAGTATTCCATTGGTTCCAATAAACCAGACAAGATCAGTGAAGTGTAGAAAAGTATTTGAATCCAAACCAAATATGTATTTGACCCAGGTCTGCTAGTACTGTACAATATAAGGATGTCTCTCGTTTATTGCTGTCATGCGGTTATGTCGATTGCATTTTGTGAAAGACTTGGCTTGCAATTATTTAAGCACCTGGGCTGATTAGCTAACGCGACCCAGGTACGTGTGCTCTCTCCGCCAGCCAGCGCAGCCGAGACCAATCCGCTTCTCCGGCGGACCGAATGCTACAGTAAGCCTCACCGTTATTTCTGCGTTGATGTAGTTGTAAAGCACTGCTTTTAGTTCCAGCTGCTCATTGCGCACCGCGGCGTAGGGCAGCTTCAGGTCGACGAAGAAAGATTTCATCACCTTCATCTCGAAGGGATCCGCCACACAGATTCCTGGGGAGAGAGCACAACCGTTGTGTGGAAGGACAGCTTCTTAAACGCCCTGTGCAATCAAAATCATAATACAAAATAAAATAAAAGTTGCTTTCATAATAAAGACACAGAGGAAGTACTATGGCACTTGCTATTCTGTTGAGATTTTGAATTCGTTTTTTTTTTTTTTACCCTGAAAGCAAATAAAGTTCTTACATTTCCCACTGCTGGAGGATTCAGTATTAGTTATTGGTCAAGACTTTGTTTACATCAGCAGTGATGGGAAACTGGCAGGTCCAGATTTACTTCCTCTCTGTCACCGAAAATACAATTTAAAACAAGGGATTTAAGTTGGTGATGGAGTGACATATGCTTAGATATAGGTCACAGTTTTAGTACAAACTAGACCATGAGTTTTATGCAGATAAACTTGATGCAGGAAACTGCTGCAGCAGGACAAACAGGACAAACGAGCAGGAGTGACAGTACCGTGTGTTTCGGACAGACTAATAGCGGTGACCTCCCAGGTTGTGATGGAGTCCTTCAAGAAGCTGTTTGTTTCTTTTGATGTAGACTCACTGCAGTGTAATGGGTTAGGACACAAAGACACCAGATAGTTAAATTCCTGACACAAAACCACTCAGCTGAAACAAAGACAGAAGCAATTTATAATCAGCGAGATAGCCAAGATAAAACTGTCCTGTCACACAAGTGTTTAGTACTGCATACTGTGGAGAAAGGGGGGAAACTCCATGCAGTAGTCAATGGAGGAGTTTATATATTTGTATTTTATATTTATCATATTCTACATTTGAACGTGACTCTATGGTATCAGACTTTATGGTATGATCATCTGTTATTGAGTATGTGATGAATGATCCAGGTTATTTAACAATTCAGTGAATTGGTGTAAGATGACATGGATTACATGTTCAGAAGTCCAAGAGACCAGTTTTTCTTCGAAGCTTATCAAGATGATTGAATAACTCAAATGGCAGAGGTTCAAATCCTAGGATTTCAGTAAGTCTACATTGTAAGTCACACTGAATAAGTGCATTTGCTATGGCTTTAATGTCCTGAAATGTGAAAATGTTATTTATCTACAGTACTTGCAATGTAGAACAATTGGGAACCGTCTGGTTCAGTGTGGTCGGAGCTCCAGATGATAGTTTTCAGCAATAAATTACAGAATTTCTGTAATTTATTGGAATACAGTTTGTTCTAGGTGTGCACTGAATTTTATTCAAAGGAGAATGATAACAGTGTTTGGAAAAAATTACATAACTACACAAATGAATTGTGGCAGCACAGAGACCCTATAGAACAGTGGTCCTCAGTCCTGATCCTGGACAGTCAGGGTCTGCTGGCTTTTGTTGTTACTCAGCACTTGAGTAACACAGCAATTTATCAGCTAAAGTTGATCACAGAGCTAACTCATTCACCCGGTTTCTTGGGTCTGAATCGGTTGCTGATCTTAAGGCGAAAATAAAAACCAGCAGACTCTGGCTTTGCTGGACCAGGACCGAGGATCGCTCCTGCAGAATAAAAGAGACTGAACATCCACAGCAGTAGATCGGATAACGTGGGTAACATTTAATGGCCAGGTCTGTGTAAAACAATTAGGCTGTTTGAGATAATTTAACCCCAAAGACACAAGCTAAATGCAAGAGCCAGGTGCAGATTACTGTCAAAAAGAAACTATTTTTAGCAATGTTCCAAAATGAAATTCTTCGTTTTTTAGGACTGTGTAATCCTCTCACCAGTTATGCTTTGATGAAGGGGTCTGTGGGAATATATTCAAATTTTACTGGCATCAAAAGAGTCGTGTTTTGTGCATAATTATTTGACCCAGGCCACAGTAGTGATGCTTCAGTGGCAGCTCTTACCATTCTTCGTCGTCTGCGGGACACGGAGGCAGTTCTATGTCGTCCCATAGCCAACTCGCAGGAAATTGTGTGCGGGATAATATATCACTGAATTCATTGAAGTAACCGTCGTCTTGGTCACCTATGTGTGGACAAATAGGCAGACTAATCATAATCAAGTCTGGGATGCCCTTTGCCATAGCGCCCAGCCATAGCAACTCTATCTACATTAGTCTGGTGAGAAGGATAGCATAATTGAACAAAGATGGCTTTCAAAACAGGATGAGCAACCAGTCCAGCTATGGAAATGCAATCAACTGAATCTCTGATCACTGGGTACATAATGTAGCCTAGCTTCTTCACTGACTACTAGTTGATCCAAAGAGCTTTGGTGCTATTTTCTTGCCAGCACTTACAGGCCTAAATCTAACTCTGCAGTAGCCTACATGAGAGATTAATTTATGTTTGACATAGTTAGCTTGCGAGGTAGTGACGCTACCTCAAATTTGGTTTAATTGAAATGCCTTGAGACAGGTGTCAGACCTTGTAGACTCAAGCTAATATTCACAGGTTCAATGTTTTATAATGTATAATAATGTATAATAATAATAATAATAATAATAATAATAATAATAATAATAATAATAATTTTATTTTTTATTTTTATTTTTTAGATATTTTACAAAAGTTTGTGGTAACCTGCTGACTTTACAATGGATAGCATTCATGGGTGTGTGGAAGAAAATATACTTCAGGTGACTCTAAAAGCACCTTTTTACCACAGCATGTTCTCTCCAGAGATTGTGTGTATGCATATTACCCAGTTAGTCTTCAAAAAATTACATTTAATATTATTTTTGGCTGGAACTATTTCCTGTTGTTCTTGCAACCTGAGAACGCTGCTTTCAAAAAAAGAAGCAAAGGCACGGTATTAAAAACTTATATGTTCGTTTAGAACAGTTAATCTGTTCGTTTAGAACAGATCTTACTGCTTGCGAGTAACAGAGCACGACCGCAGGTCTTACTGCTCGCAAGTAGCAGAACACGACCACAGATTACTTCTTGCGAGTAGCAGAACATGACCGCAGATTACTTCTCGCGAGTAGCAGAACACGACCGCAGATTTTACTGCTCGCGAGTAGCAGAACACGACCGCAGATTTTACTGCTCGTGAGTAGCAGAACACGACCGCAGATTTTACTGCTTGCGAGTAGCAGAGCACGACTGCAGATCTTATTGCTCGCGAGTAGCAGAACACGACTGCAGATCTTACTGCTCGTGGGTAGCAGAGCACGACTGCAGATCTTACTGCGCTCGAGTAGGCGTTCTTCGGCCCTGGCCTCCTGGGTTTTCTTTTCCACCTCCGAGCAGCAGTGCACAAAGGCTTTGACGCACTCCTCGCTGTCCACGATGAACTGGGCGCGTCTTTCGCACGTGTACCCCAGCAGATTGTCCACCATGCCGTCCATGCAGCACTTCCTCTCTGCCACTCCGTAATTCCTCACTGCAACACAGGGTGGGGGGGGGGGGGGGGGGGGCGGTGTCTCAACATGGCGGTATGGTAAAAACATACCAAAACAAAGGTTTGTAAGCCCAACACAGCCGCCCATCCCCACCCACCGCAGGACCAAGCAGAGCTTCCAGGTAATGGTGTCGAAAGATACTAAAAATGTACACAGAGAAAGTAGCAGCACCTGAAATGTTTTATAAGACCTGACACATAAACTGACGCATTCAGTGTAATACCCAGACGCAGACGCTCTCACCTAGCGAGTGTTTCAATTCCATTAATGTCAGCGCTCGCCGCCGGCGACTCGTGGGGCGAACAGGACATTTGGGTTCTAGAGCCACGGAGGGGAGAGAAAGTCACCAACGGCAGCAGCATTTTTTCTCAATATGGACAAACATGTGTGATGCTCCTCTCTACAAATCTTTAACTGAAAGCATCTTAAACATCTGCTTGGCTCTTTGGTATTCAATTTAAGATCATCACTTTTAATAAACATACTCAGCAATCTTTTCAGTCTCTGCAGCCAGAAGTTCTCTAGCTACCACTACTATTTCAACAATTCCCAAACCACAAATGTCTCATGTTGTGAATTTTAATCAGAGCATTACTACAAAGAGTAATTGTGTGTTAATACAAGAAAGATGTACCAATTTTTCATTCATTTTTCAGAGAATGTTTGAAGAGCTAATTAGCTGTGATATGAATGAAAAACTTTGGCTTGAATATTTTTTTTTTTTTGCTTCTTTTCTTTTTTGCTTATGATCTGGCAATGGCAACAAGAAGGTGGCAGATGACCAATGGAATGAATATAATGATATACTGCATAACTGCACTTTGTAATAAGTTTGTTGGTAAAAATATTAGAAATTCTGTGAAAGATTTTGGAACAAACAGACAACTTAAACTTTTTAAAAAAAAAACTTCATCAGTATATTAATGTCAAATGGACATTTGCACTCCTGAACCTTTCAAAGTGATTTTGCTTCTGTTTATTTATTTTTTGGTTCTCGTTTGTTTCTGTTCCCTGAAGCGCGTCCAGTCCCAGCTTTGCGCGGCGGCAAGCCCTATTGTACCTGCTCTGGCAACGGTCTCACCAGCGTTGGATACAAACACCAGCCCAGCATCGTAGAAAACCGCCATGCTGTTAGCGCCACTTCCCGTGGTACAGCCGATGTCCTGCTTTTCAACGATGTCCCAGATCTGCGTGTAAAGAAGAATGTGTCAGAATCACTCAGAGCAGCAGAATTACACAGAGGAGCAAAATCACACAGAGGAGCAGAATCACACAGAGGAGCAGAAACACACAGAGGGGCAAAAACATACAGAGGAGCAAAATCACACAGGGGAGCAGAATCACACAGAGGAGCAGAATCACACAGGGGAGCAGAATCACACAGAGGAGCAGAAACACACAGAGGAGCAGAATTACAAAGAGGAGCAGAATCACACAGAGGAGCAGAAACACACAGAGGAGCAGAATCACACAGAGGAGCAGAAACACACAGAGGAGCAGAATCACACAGAGGAGCAGAAACACACAGAGGAGCAGAAACGTGCGGAGGAGCAGAATCACACAGAGGAGCAGAAACAAACAGGACCTCATCACAAACCACTCCCCCAAGGCCCAAAGGCCACTACTGTAGGAACTTAAGTCCTCCATCATTTTTTAAACAAAAAAATGAAGGGGGGGGGGGGGGGTGAGACACCAGGTATATTTTCCTTACCTTGGTTTGTGTCAGTCTGTTCTTATTGTTCAGGACATAAACACCCTTGTCCACGGCCACCAGGCCCACCTTTGCCCCGGGGTCACCGGTGATGGTCAGGCTAAAGGGCATGCGTGGCTCATACCTTGTCTGATCATGTGAGGCCACTTTGAGCTGTGGGCAGGGAACGGACACAGCAAATCACAAACACATGTCTACACTGCAAAAACTAAATAATAAATCAGTCTTAACAAGTATTTTTGTCTTACAGTATATTTGACTCATTTCATGATTTGCCAATGTGCTAAGACAATTTCACTAACTTAAAAACGTAACTTAAAACAAGCTGATATAAAAACATGATTTTAAGTCTCATGACACGATTAAAACACTTAAGACAGCATTTTTTGCAGTGTAAACAGAAACACGATCATCTCATTACTGATGGTCTATTCGCCTTACTGTTCCCATGCAGGTGTCCTTAACGTCCACCCAGATGGAGTCCGACACCACTTCCGTGCCCACATGGTAGTACGCCACAATTCGGAAAGAGGGGACCATGTGTTTGGTCACTGGCACATTTAAGGAAATCAGTGACTGTCCTCTCGCTCTTTTATATCTCTTTGCAAGAATAAGCTTCCCTTTGCTCATTACCTGTTCAGGTACAAACACAGGCAGGTAAACGCCAGGAGGTGTTCAGGTACAAATGCAGGCAGGTGAGAGGATAGAACAGTGAGAGTTAAACGTTGAATGTGTGAAGTGTGAGTATGGTACAGGTACAGGTGCAGGTACACACCAGGTATGTGAGATGCTTTATCTCATCCTGAACATTTGGGCTGTTCACGAGGTAGAAGCTGATGCCCATGTCGCCTCCAGCCTTTATCTCAATCGCTTGGAGACTGATGTGAAGGTAGTTTTTTGAGCCCAGCTGTGTCTTGTAGGGCTGAGCTTCCATATGCTGCTTAGCCTGCTGCGAGTCAGTCAGCTTAGAAACCTTGGTTACCACCTGGAGATGAAAGGCCAAGCTCAGTAAAATGACCTGGCTGGTTATATAAAGCTAAAACAACAAATAAAACTCATTGTGAATCCACCAACATCAGAGCAGCACCAGACTACCTCTCTGGATAGTGCTTTTCAGTGGACATACAGTGTTCTGTCTTTTTTTTGGGGGGGGGGGGGTGTTGGCTGGGGAGGGTACTCAGTTAAATTACAGAACTGTACACTGCATGGTCAGGGGTCAATTCAGATTCTGTTTGGCCAAAAAAAAAACAAACCAAAAAAAAAACTATTATACGTTTAAACATTATATGAACATTAGCTGGATGGATTTTCAAATAAATTGACTTGAAATGAAATGGAAACTCTGGTAAACCCGATACCAGTGTAGTGTCAGAGACTGTTCTGTTCTGCTAACAGAACTCAACTTAAAGAATATCAGGTATACAGTGCTGATGAATATTGTTGGGCTGAATGGCCTGTTCACGTTATGGTGTTATGTTATGTAATGTTATGTCGAATATGAACAGTACCTATTATCAGTTAAGAACACAACTTTGATGGCACTGTACATCACCATCATTACTGTCATTAAAGCGTGTGGCTGCTGTACTATGTACGTGGGTCTTAACATTACAGCTAGTGATGTTTGCAGGAAGGGTAACAATATAGACTGCTAAGGGTGAAAGGCTTGGGGGCGGAGCTCACATTGATTGGCAGGGTGCTAATTCCATCCTCGGTGTTGATGGTAAGCTTTGCTACCCCGTTTTCTTTCGTCGTGGCCAAAACTTTCGTTTTGGTTTCCTCCACGGCGATGTCTTTGGCCGGGGTGTTGTCCGGGTTTGTGACGTAGACCTATCAGAACCACAGGTGAGGTAGCGTCATCACTGTGGGGCAGGAATGCACACACACACACACACACACACACACTGCAGTAATATCAGGGGTGTTGTTCAGGTTTGTGATGTAGACCTATCAGAACCACAGGTGAGGTAGCATTGTTACTGTGGGGCAGAAATGCTCACACACACACTCACACAAACTATAATATTTGAGGGTAATAAACATATTTTATATTTTTATATACATACACATTTCCAAAAGCATGTGGACACTCTTTATGATAAATGGTTTCTGCTATTTCAGTCACACCCATTGCTAACAGGTGCTGAAATCAAGCATACAGCCAAGCAATCTCCGTTGACAGACATCGGCAGTAGAATGGGTCGTACTGAAAAGCTCAGTGACTTTTAACATGCTACTGACATTGGATGGCATCTTTCCAACAGGTCAGTTTGTCAAATTTCTGCTCTGCTGGAGCTGCCCTGGTCAACTATAAGTGCTGTTATTGTGAAGTGGAAACATAGAAGCAACAACTGCTCAACCGTGAAGTGGTAAGCCACACAAGCTCACAAAATGGGACCCCCCGAGTGCTGAAGCACGTAGTGCGTAAAAATCATCTGTCTTCGGTAGCAACACGCTACAGAGACTACCTCTGGAAACAACATTGGCACAAGTACTGTTCATCAAGAGCTTCATGAAATGGGTTTCCATGGCCGAGCAGCCGTACACAAGCATGAGAGATCACTGTGCACAATGCCAAGTGTCGGCTGGAGTGGTGTAAAGCCTACTGCCATTGGTCTCTGGAGCAGTGGAAATGCATTATCTGGAGTGATGAATCACGCTTTGCTATCTGGCAGTCTGACAGATGAATCTGGGTTTGGCGGAATACATAGTGCCAACTGTACTGGCACAAATTTTGGCAACTGTAAAGTTTGGTGGAGGAGGAATAATGGTCTAGGGCTGTTTTTCATGGTTTTGGCTAGGCCCCTTGATTCCATTGAAGGGAAATCTTCATGCTACAGCATACAATGACATTCCAGACATCAGCAATTCTGTGCTTTCAACTTTGTGGCAACAGTTTGGGGCAGGCCCTTACCTGCTTCATCATGACAATACCCCGATGCACAAAACAAGGACCATAAAGCTAATGGTTTGCTGAGTTTGGTGGGGATGATCTTGAATGGCTTGACCTGTACCCCATCAAACACCTTTGGGATGAATTGGAATGCCAACTGCGTGCCAGGCCTTACACCCAACATCAATGCCCAACTTCACTAATGCTCTTGCGGCTGAATGGAAACGAATCCCCGCAGCCATGTTCCAAAATCTACTGGAAAGCCTTCCTAGAATAGTGGAGTCTGTTACAGCAGCAAAGCGGGGTCCAGCTCCATAATAATGCCCATGGTTTTGGAATTAGATGTTCAACAAGTACATAAGGGTGTGATCTTCAGGAGTCTACATACTTTTGGAAATGTAGTGTACAGTACATGTATTTAAAAATCTTAAAAGTACTGGGAAATATTAATGATTTTTTACATATTTAAAAATGTGATGCACAAGTACAAGTTACCGGTGATGAGTACTTCTATCCAACAAATCCATCAATTAAAGGGAAGAGAAAGAATGATTTTTAAAAGTACCACAATGTCAAAAGGCATTCCTGGTTTAAAATAGGTGGGGGTCTTCTTGAAGTGGATGGTGTAGGGTGAGGTCACTATCTGGATCCCCCTTCTCTCTGTTTCCACCATTTCACTGCCTGACAGAGGAAGGAATTCAAGTCTAGTCACATTCACAGCGTATGCAATTACAGTGAAGCTACTATGATGAGAGTCAATAAATATAAAAATGTAGGGGGGGGGGGTATTATTACCAGTGCTTGTCAGGACGCTGACAGACACATAGAGAGACATCTTATCTAACTCTTTGATGTTTGGAAAGGTTGTCAGAATTTGCTGTCTTGTTAACTTGGCCTTGCCCTTTCCTGAGTCAATCTGAATGAAAAAGAATGCACAGGTCACACAAAACCAGCCATGAAACTGAGCCAGCGGTGGGTTTTAGGGGTGCTCATGCAAAAGATCTGTGGGTGAGACTGAAAAGTGGGGGTACTG
Source organism: Anguilla pacifica (assembly GCA_039654925.1). Classification (NCBI taxonomy): domain Eukaryota; kingdom Metazoa; phylum Chordata; class Actinopteri; order Anguilliformes; family Anguillidae; genus Anguilla; species Anguilla pacifica. The sequence goes on along the minus strand of CM077285.1, from coordinate 63,823,191 downwards.
ACGTTCACTCTCTGTAGAGAGGCAGGGATACCCATCTTCTGACCATTGTCTGTCAGGACGCCAAAAACAACAAATGCCTTCCCTGAAACATCCTTTCCATACAGGTACCTGCAGAGCAAAACAAGGGAAGGCCATTAGACACAACAGACCAGTAAATGATACAAGTACATGGTCTGAGGGGAGCTGTTTTTTAAATAAGTGAAATCCTTTCTTTAAAATGTGTTGAAACAGACCGTATACCTGTAGCTCTCTTGCTAACATTAAGCATGCTGGGTCTAGTTAAGCTCACTAAATACTGGCAGTGGGCCAGTTAGTTTGCAAGCATTAAATTGCCTGCTTTGTTGCACAGCTAGCTAAGATTACTCAAATCATCAATCGCTTTCCACTAGCTCCTGTGGAACAACTTCACACACATAAATAAGCTTTACCTATATAGCTAGCTAAGATGGCTAGCTTGCAGTAATATACAAATACTGTATCAGACTAAATGTTTCAGTGTGTGGCGCATGTGCTGATAGCATTTAGTGGTTAGCCAGCAACTAGAGCAAGCAAAGAACTAATACACTGCATGATGTCCTATTCTAAAATACAGTGCAGTCTGTAAATATTTGGACAGTGTCACAATTTTTGTATTTTAGGGCACTGACATGTACTGTCATGAAAAAGTATTTGCCCCCTTCCTGAATTACTCTATTACTGCATATTTGTCACACTTGGATCTGAAACTATTGGGTGTGACACATATGCAGTAATACAGTAAATCAGGAAGGGGGCAAATACTTTTTCATGACATTGTACGTGTCAGTGCTAGTAAAGCAGGCCATCATGAGGTGGAAAAATTAAAATTGATCACAGACATAGCCAAAACATTGAAAATACATAGGAAATACTTTTTCACGCACTGTATTTGCTCCTCATGTTCTGGGACAACGGCAGCAGAGTCCAAATGCAAATTCCACACCTACAATCAACTCTAGACCATTCTTTAGTTTTCTTTTGCATGTACTAATGATGGAATGACACACAACTGGGCAAGAAATAGCCAAGCAGCCAATTGTCCAGTTGCTTTCACTCCCCTGAAATGGGGGAACTGTATATGAAAAGGTCTGTAATTCCTACAAGGTTCACCTGACATGGGTGTAAATAAAGAACTCAAGTTAAAGCTGAGTCTGTACTTCATGTAACCTTATATTCCCTGTTTCCTTTCTAGTCCAATGTGCGAGAGTACAGAGCCAAAAGAGCACTAACTGTGTCACTGTCCAAAAACTTATAGAGTGTGCTGTATACAGTATGTTCAGTCATTTATTTAAGTAATTTACGTAATGATTTCAATCATTAAAGGATTTGAATGTGTGTATTTTGACATCACTTTCAAAAAAGCTTGAATTTGATACAACAAATTCAAATTCTGGTTTTTTCTTGTTTTCACAAAGACAATCGCATATGAAAGAGGAGTTGCCCTAGCTTGCACAAAGATCATGCAAGTGTGAATCAACTGTACTGTACTCCTGAAAAAGTTGGAACTTCATCAGGCTGTTAATCTTGGTCGGAAATTGACATTCATATTTGAATATAACCATAATGACCACGAATAATCAGAAAACAATCACATGTGCCACAAATAATCTGGATATCCTACTTGGCAGTTATGTCAATAGTCAGTTCGGTATCGTCGACATGGAAGAAAGACTTTCCTGGTGTCAGCTTGACCTCAAAGCTTGGCAGCACTAATAATCAAGGAGAAAAAATGGCAAACATTCTTGAACAGACAAGATTTATGATCATACTGCAGATATCAAGGCTCTCTATTGATACATTTATAGGGGTCTCAGCCTCAATGTTGATCTTCTATATGCACTTAGAAAGAGAAAGGGAGAAAACATCAGACATGAGGTATCTGAAGTAGTCGCTGAGATTTCTCAATATACTTAGACCAATGAACTCAAAGAGGACAGTCATCTTACCGTGCTCCTTGACCTCAAACTCTGCAGTAAAAAGGTTCTGTGGGTTTTTTCCAAATCCGCATACCACCTTCCAGGTCCCCTCCCTGTTGTTAGGGGTCAGAGGTCAGGGGTCAGTGGATAGGAGAGTATGGGTCCGTAATACAATTTGGAATTTTACCACACGAACCTGACAATCTCTGGGAGTTTGTAATTCGAAGATATGACCCCCCGAGTAGGATACAGAAAGTTTTGTTTGATTGTGATGCCATCAGGATTCTGGATGGGAAATTAACAAAAGGTTTTGTATTTATCTGGAGCCAGTCTAAGGTCATAACATAAGTGGTCAAATGGGGTTTGCATGTTTGTAACAGAGTAAAGATTACCATGATTTCCACTGAAACGCCATTTGAGATTGGCACCAGATCAGGGCTCACAGAAAAGATCCTGTAAAGAACTAGAACATCAACCAATTATCAGTTTCAACTTGGTAGAGCCTGGGCATCTTGAGTTTAATGCTTGGACCGGTGAATTAGATAAGGAAAAAAATAGAAACTTAAAAATGCCTGAAAAAGGGAGCATCATCAAAAAAAGAAAGAAAAAAGCCCCATAAGCCTTTGCAAGACAGCTTAAATGGCCCCAATACAGTGGTTCCATACAGGTGTAAAGATATACCGTAACATTAGCATACAGGTATAATGACGCTGTACAAGTATAATAGTATTGTGCAGTGGAGGTATAGTTAACAGAAATGTACTGCACAGGTATGATCTATCATCATTACATCTGTGCAACACATTGCCAATATACCTGCATTGTATGAAATGATTATAGCCATGAACTAATCTATTATAGAAATAATATATACTGCAGAAGTATGACGAAGCTGTAGTGCTGTGTAGGTACAATAATTCGGTATTCTAATACAGAATATTCTAATTTGGTATACTAGTAATGTAATGCATTGGTATAGTTATGCAGTATGCTGATCCTGTAGAATGATAAGGCAGTCTACAGCAGGTATAATGATACTATAGTGCAGCACTGATGAATTGTCGTTTCCAAATGCAGATGCTATCTTTTGAACATTACTTCTACTACTACTACTACTACTACTACTACTACTACTGCTACTACTGCATCTATGATGACCACTACCGCTCCATTGAACCCAGAAAAATTCAAATTACAGTGAAAAATACCCTCCCTATTCAATCTCTGATGCTGACGACAACTCCCTCTGGTGACATTTATAGCAGCCAAGTTAAGGCTTCCAAGCCAAGATTTAAACCAGATTTGTTCCCAGGTGGTATACAGTATAAGATAAAGACATAAGCAGTTATTTTCCATTTTTATATTTGACAGAAGCAATGTGAATAATTCAGCATGGTTTGTCATTGCATTGAGCGCAAAGGCCGAAAGACACGGCAACTACAGCCAGCCTGGATAATGCAGGTGGGGCAATTTGTATGCATTTAACGCCATGTTCCAACCCATTTTCAATTGCTCAATCGCTACAGATTCACCCAAATATACATGCATTGAGGCTAATATGCAAACAAATCAGCTGCCCCTGCTTATGTCAGAATTTGGCCAGTGGGCACGTCCATTTTAAACCCTTGGGCTAACTAAAACTTAGTTGGAACATGCTGCTAACTTTGAAATAAACAACTGTGCAAAGAAATTTATTCTTGAAAAATGCTGTGCGCTCCCTAAATATACCCTCAACCCTCATTGTAATCAACTTGATTTTCACTGGTGATCCCCCTATTGCCCTTGTCAGATCTAGTGATAGTCTGCTGAAAGGCTTTTGATTTAATTAAAATTTATTTCACATATTTGCTTTGCCGTATATATGTGCATATTAACGTCTGTCTCTTTTGTTGTGTTGCGTTGGTATAAATGTTTTATTTTTGTGTTGGGAACAAATCTTCCTTTTTTGTATAATTATATTTAGCATAGTAAGTACAATTCTCACAGATTTACTGATGGTGATTTTTGAAACACGTTCCCAGCCAAAGGCTCAGGGCTACCCTACCTGTGTCTTCTGGAATGTAGATGGGTTTATCTGTCTGCACAAATAAATACCCGGACTGGAAGGAGACCAGAACGACTTTCTCCAATACACGATCAGGAAACTTTGCTTGCAAGTAGATATACTGCTTGGATTTTTTGTCATTAACAAAATATCTCTCAGGGATCTGGAATGTAGACAAAAAAAATTTGTTATAGACTCTGGCACTGCGTTTTAAGAATACACGGGTAGGTTTCTTGGATTTGCATTACCAAAATGGAGATGTACATAATCCCAGGACCTGGAAAAATTAGAACCAAAGAACTTGGGAATTTTCACAGGGGATTGTCAGTCTGAAGCATTTTCTGCATTTCAGCCAGATACCATGTCTGCTGAGAGCCCGTAAGCCCACAACCCAACCATTAATCCCTCTCCTTCGGCTTTTATGTTTAGATCTGTGTTGTCTTGTTGCGGCATTGCCCAAAATTGACAATGCCCCAGAACCTTCTGATCCAATGACGGCAGACCTTGGTCAAATACGTATTTGTTTTGGATTCAAATGCTTTTCTGTGCCCTACTGATCTTGCCTGGCGTAATTTAGCCTGTCAATATGACCGGAATGTGGAGTTTGCATTTTTGAGAGTATTTCATTGGTTCCAATACACCAGACAAGCTCAGTAATGCGTAGAAAAGTATTTGAATCCAATAGAAATATGTTTTTGATCCAGGTCTGAATGACGGTGAGGGCTTGAGGCCAGTTCCCACCTTTACATACAGGCATTTAGTAGCCGCTGTTATCCAGAGTGACTTACACAATATTTTACATAGCATTTATACAGCTGGATATATACTGAAGCAATGCAGGTTATGTACAGTGCTCAAGGGTGCAATGGCAGTGTCCTACCTGGGAATCTAACCTGTGACCTTTAGGTTACAAGACCAACGCCTTACCCATTACACTACACTACCGCACCTCAAATAACTACTGAGCCTGCAGACAGAAGAGCGGACGTGATAGCCCAGCATCTTTTCTTCTCTGTGGTTGGCACCTGCATTGGCTACAGAAGAGGCCTGCCGGTGCCACCTATAGGATTTGGGGACAAACAGCATCTGCCTTCCGTGCCCTTGCTCTGCTCACATGGAGCGGTTGAAAGGAGGTGCTGAATTTTTTACTGGAAGTCTGCCTCTACAGCATTGGAGGGGAAGCGTGGCCGCTCTTTATCTAGACGTGCTTATCCTGTGGCGCTTACAATGCAAACACAAACGGGCAAAGGCCAGGGAGCAAAGTGAAACTCTCCTGCGACATTTTGCCAACGCGAGTGTTCTATTTTGTCATCTTTGAAAACATTTACTTTCCGTTGTTTAACACTTCCGTGTAAGTAGCCCTCATTCTGATTTTGGAAAACAGAAACTTTACTATGTGTAGCTTTGTTCTCGGGGAGGGGTTTAGGGGCTGGAATTTAGCACTTGTGAGTCTTAAGCCTTAATATTGCTACTCAGACCCCCCCCCCCCATTGTTTTCAACCTTTAAAACCTTAGAAAAAAAATTTCGTTGTCATAACTTTGTTGTACTTAAGTTTTCTTTTCCCCCCTCCAGAACAGACACCATTTTAATAGGGAAGCTGTTTGAATGTTGGAAAAGGTGCTGGTCTAAGGAGCTCCCATTCACTTCCAGTAGTTCAGTCAGATGCAGTAGCTGCTTGAAAGTGCTCGGAGAGCTATGGACACAGCTTGAGCACCCACCAGGATTTCCTGAACAGCCTGAAAGTTGTTGCCGTCGCTCAGGGTGACTGGTTTGGATAAGATTTCGGTAACTTTGGCAGGAAAATCTTTCACTAGGATTTCAACCTCGAGTGGCTTTCCTGTATACTCCTGCGCTTCCACAAACACTTTCTCCCGTGTGCCCAATCGCAGCAGGTTTGGCGCGGTCAGAACAAATCTGTGAAGAGAGGCGACAGTTCCTGTGTCACAGGACGAGGTTTCTGGCAATAAAAGCAGAATGATCTGGGATAAAAGGATTGATGACGATGATAAGACTGATAAGGATGATTTAACATTCAAATAGACGTGTCTGTACAGCTGGAAAAGCCACGTCTCTTTGAATATGAACCTTCCCCTAAACCCCCCTGCCCAAAATCAGCCTTTTGAAAATTACCAGGTAAATGCCCGTGATGGAAATGATCCCTACAAAATACCAGCGTAAACAACGGGTCCCCCAGGACCGAGTTCAGGAGCCCCAGAGATAGAGCGCAGGGTGGGTCTGCAGGGAGCAGCCGATACTTTTTCATTACTTCTTTCTTATTTTTCTGTACAGCACATTGAGTTGCATCACTTGTATGAAATGTGCTCTGTAAATAAAATTTGATTTGATTTTGATTTGATACTTACAGTGGGTCGCATCGCGAGACTGCAGGGAGAGTCAGAGCCAAGGCGGCCAGCCACACCACATCCACACGCATCTTCCAAAATCCACACGGGTCTGAGTGTGCACTCCTCCCCAAGGCGCCGCACTTTTAAACAGTGCCCTCATACCCGCCTCCGTCCAGCTCCACATACCCCATGCGGGGCGTCAAAGGCTCAAAGGCTGATTCCCAACAGAAACCCTGAGTGACCTTCAGCATGAGCGGGAACAAGAGATAATGGGGAGGGAGGTGGTTCTTACAGGCAGCCCCAAGTAAAAAAAAAAAGAAGAAAAAAGAAAAATAAATACACCAGATATCCCCAAAAAGCAAATACTAACTGTTGCTAGTTAGAGAACATAGTTGTGTGTAATTTAAATAATCTTTTTTAACTTGTCTCAACTGTTGCTAGTCAGCAAACATTGTTGTGCGTTAGCTCAGAATCTCTCTAATTGACTCTCTGTTGTTAGTTAAACGCATTAGTGATACTGTGAATGAATGAATGAATGAATTAATTTTATTATTGTGTCATGCATCACATCGATGCCCAGCCCACATGGGCTTATATGACACCAACATTTTGCATATAACAGATCCAGAGTAAATCCTAAACCTATTACATTACATTACATTACATTCCAGGCATTTAGCAGATGCTCTTATCCAGAGCGATGTACATCAAGTGCATTAGTTCAAGGTGCAGAGGTGCAAAAGAAACACACTAGAGTGAAGTAAAGATCGTAGTGCCAGAAGTGACCACATAGATCAGGACTCCAACCCTGTAGAGTAACCTGTTCAGCAAACAAACAATCCTGCCAAGTACAAACTAGCACTGAAATCACATTTTCCTAATCAGAATCAGACAAACAATCCTGCCAAATAAAAACTAACGTGATCGTATTAGCCTAACTAGGTACATTGAGCTAAACTATAGGCTAGGGAGGGGTGGGGAGAGGTGCAGCCTGAAGAGATGAGTCTTTAGTCTGCGTTTGAAGGTAGTCAGATTCTCTGCTGTTCTGACCGCCACGGGGAGGTCGTTCCACCAGCGAGGGGCCAGGACAGAGAGCAGTCGGGAGCGGGAAGTACAGACACGAAGAGGGGGAGGTGCCATGCGTCCAGAGGTGGCAGAATGGAGAGGTCTGGCTGGTGTGTAAGGTATGGTGTAGTGTAGGTGTATTAAAATGCTACAGACACATATCTGATACATATGCCCTGTACAAAAGAGTATAGCCTCCATAACCAAACCTTCTTATCTTCTTTTCCAAGTTTTTGCAACATATACATAATCATTTCATAAATAATACCTCATTAGAGACTAAACAAACAATCCATCTTGCCTTCTTTTCCAGGCTTTTGAGACAAAGTTAGCCATTTTTAAAACGTCAAACTTAAATAGCCATTCCAATTTTTCATCATGCCCCCCCCCCCCCCCAAAACACTTCAGGATTACGTACAGACGTTTCATGGAAAATTGGTGCTCTTAGATCATCATAATATGTGCAGTACAGCATAAAGTGGGATTCATTTTCAGTTTCACCCAGATCACATAACAGACATAGTCTTTTTTCTCCAATTACATCATTAAATCATTTATGTACGCCCAGAAAACAACGTATGGCTCTGTTCTGAAAAGAATTGGAATTTTTGGATTCTTTAAAGCCCCATATGCCACCAGAATAATTCAATACAGGAGAAACACAGGCATCATAAAGTTGTGAATATGTTGAATAACCAAGATCTTTGCACACTTTTAATTTATTAATCACTGAGCCTAACGCTCTCCCAGCCGAAGTCGCTAGGGATTTTATCCCCCCCTCGTAGGTCATAAATTCATCCAGAGCAAACCCCAGGTATTTATACACACTAGCATATTCTAGTGGTGATGGTCCAGAAGTGATATTTTGCGTACTTCTTGCTGTACCCTTTTCCTGAAATGCATTATCTGGGTTTTACTCTGATTTATTGTTAATCTCCATCTAGAGCACCATAAGTTCACAAGGTTTAACATATTTTGTAAGTCAACTTCGGATTCAGCAATAAGGGCTATATCATCTGCATAGAGTAAAATACCAAGTGTTGTATCCTCCAGACTTACGCCTAGGTTTGCATCCTTAATTTGTTGAGCCAAATCATTCACATATAAAGCAAACAGAGTTGGAGAAAGAATGTCACCTTGTTTGACTCCAAATGGAGTAGGAAACCATCCAGTAAACATGCTATTTATCTCTGCACAGGGGACTGGAGAACTGTATAAAGTTTTAATTGCTTTGTAGAATTTACCATCAATCCCAGCTTTAATAAGCTTGAAGGCAAGCAGATCTCTATTGACCCAATCAAAGGCCTTTTGGAAGTCGACAAAGCAAACAAATGTAGATTTGCCTTCCTCTATTCTGGCTCTAAGTACAGATGATACTGAATAGATATGATCAATGCAAGCTCTACTTTTCCTAAATCCATTCTGCTCATCAACAAGATATTCTGTCATTTCCAAGTACTGAATTAACCGGTTATCTAAAATGTTTGAGTATAATTTATAAACTGTACTTAAAAGGCTGATGCCCCTATGGTTAAGGGGAACCCTTGGATCATTCTTAGCGGACTTTGGGATCGGTTTAATAATAGCTTTATACCACACAGAAGGGATGATGCTATATTCAAAGCAAGTTTGAAACAGACAGCATAACACTGCTAGTAATGATGGAGACTTTAGGACTTCATTTTGGATTCCCTCTACCCCGATGCTTTCTTTAACTTTTCCCTGTCTACAACACACTTTACTTCCTCTCGTGTGATATTATTATTCAAGAATTGATTTGGGATGTACCCAGATTGATTCATGGTTTTCTCCAACTCATAATTTGCAACTGTGTGTGGGGGTTGGTGTTAAATTGCCCGGTATTGTTTAGCTAATTTCGAGTAGCTTCACCTGGTACTTATCTGCCCTAATGAAGGTAATGCAAGTATGTAATTGCCACCCCGTATTTATAGCTCCAGCGGAGACTGCCATAGGCAGCCTCGTCGTCAGTTCATCATGTTTCTAAACCCAATTCCCTTGTGCGCGCTGCCTAGCCCCAAATGGACTATTCACCGCAGGTGCAATTTATCTAACCTGATCTACCCACCCTCATCCACACCTCAGAAATTCACTGTCACAGGTGGACTATGGCACTGCCAGTCAGCTATCCAGAAAGCTGACTTCATTACTGCCTTTGCCAAGACAAAGTCTCTTGACATCCTGGCTCTCACAGAAACTTGGATCACTCCCGACAACACCGCCACTGCAGCTGCACTGTCTGTGGGATACTTCTTCTCGCACACCCCCAGGGCCTCTGGCCGAGGCGGGGGTACCGGTTTTCTCATTTCCTTGTCCTGGAAGTTCTGTGTCCTCCCCAGTCCTAACCCTACTTCCTCCTTCTTTGAATTTCATGCAATTACTGTAACTCATCCCTCAAAATTTCACATTATTGTTCTGTACCATCCTCCAGGTCCACTCGGCTCTTTCCTGGACGAGCTGGACACTCTCCTGTGTCTGCGCGCGGTGTCCTCGCCACCGCCGCAGGGTACTGTGTGTCTGCGCGCGTCCTCGCAGACACAGGTCCCTGCGGCGGCGAGGACGCCGCGCGCAGACACACAGTACCCTGCGGCGGTGGCGAGGACACCGCGCGCAGACACAGGAGAGTGTCCAGCTTTGTTTGTTGCGGCCAGTCGAGCCAGCCGTAACACTCCCTGAGAATGGCACTTCTGCTATTCTACTGGGAGACTTCAACCTCCCACCAGAGACCTCCCAACTGTCCAGGGTTGCCTCACTCCTCCAGTCTTTCGCCCTATCCCTGCCCTCTTCCCCCCCACACACAAGGCTGGTAACCAACTAGACCTTGTATTCACCAGAAGCTGCTCCATTCCCCAACTTACAGTGACTCCCCTCCATGTCTCAGACCACTTCTTTCTTTCTTTCTCCCTCTCCTACTTACTCCCCCTCAATTCATCCAACAGCTCACCCACACTAACTTTCAGGAGAAATCTCTTTACTCTGTCACAATCCTCCCTCATCTCCACTGCTCTGTCTATACTTCCCCCTCCTGCATCTTTCTCTAACTTGCCAGTTGATCTTGCTGCCTCCACCTTTCCAATCTAAAATCAGTGCATGTGTCTCTAACCCACGCAAACTATTCTCCACCTTCTCTTCCCTCCTTATTCCTCCTCCACCCCCACCTCCCTCTTCCCTCTCCGCAGATGACTTTCTGGCTGCCTTTGAAGGAAAGGTGGCTACAATCTGGAACTCCTTCGCCCATCCAGTGAGGCCCCCAACCCCCCAGGACAAACCCACAGCCACACTGACCTCCTTTGAGATGCTGGAGGATTCCGATGTACTACAACTCATCACCTCTCATCGTGCAACCACCTGTCCACTTGACCCCATCCCATCTACAGTTCTCCAATGCATTTCCAGCGAGATCCTTCCCTATCTGTCCTCCATTGTTAATTCCTCTCTTTCCTCTGGTCATGTTCCCTCTGATTTTAAGATGGCTCGTGTTACCCCACTTCTCAAAAAACCCACCTCAGACCCCTCCGATGTAATGAATTATCAACCCGTATCACTTCTACCCTTTCTGTCCAAAACCCTTGAACGAGCAGTTCTTAAACAACTAACCTCTTTTCTCCATCAGAACAACCTGCTAGACCCTCACCAGTCTGGCTTCCGATCCGGGCACTCAACAGTGACCGCGCTCCTGGCTGTGACGGAGGCACTTGCCACTGCAAGAGCCTCATGCCTCTCCTCTGTCCTGATCCTTCTTGACCTGTCTGCAGCTTTTGGTCAACCATAACCATTTGGTCTCCACCTGGATGGCCAGTCACCATCTGAATCTCAACCTCAACAAAACTGAGCTGCTCTTCTTCCCATGCAAGACCTCCTTACTACGCGAGCTCTCAATCAAGGTTGATGGCACCACAGTGACTGCCTCTCACTCTGCCAAGAGCTTGGGGGTGGTCCTGGATGACCAACTGGACCTCAAGGAGCACATCAAGGCAACATCACGGTCCTGCAGATTCCTTCTGTACAACATCAGAAGGATTCGACCATACCCTACGATGCACTCTACCCAGCTGCTCGTCCAGGCTACGGTGACCTCTCGCCTTGATTACTGCAACTCTCTCCTTGCAAGCCTGCCAGCTTGTGCCATACAGCCACTACAGATGATTCAGAATGCCGCTGCCCGACTCATCTACAACCTTCCCAAATTCTCCCACGCCACTGGCTACCGGTCGCTGCCAGGATCCGGTTCAAAGCCCTGACCCTTGCCTACACTACAGCCAACAGGACAGCCCCCATCTACTTTCAGGACATGATTCGATCTTATGTGCCTGCTTGACCACTCCGCTCTGCAGCAGCAGGGCGCCTTGTAACCCCTCCCACCCGACCAAAGGGATCACAGAGCTTCTCCACTCTAGCTCCCCAGTGGTGGACGAACTCCCCGTCCCTCTCCGAACCTCCCCCTCACTACCCATCTTCTGCCGTGGCCTGAAGACTCATCTCTTCAGACTATACCTAGACTAACCACCACCACGCTGTATATTTCACTCTAAATCCCCCCCCCCCCCTTTTTTTCATGACACTTGTTACATGTTGCCCCATCCCAGCACTTTTTGTTAATTTGTATTTGTCCTAATACTGTAGCTCATTCTTCTGCCTAGTTGGCTTTGCAGAGGTTAGGTCTGATTAGTGTTCACTGTGTGAACTAAACTGTGTTCTTAGCTAGAAATAGCTGTACAAAATAAGTATTGTATCTTACTGAACCTGTGTTTAGTAGTTGTCTATGACCATGAAATGCACTTTTTGTACATCTCTTTGGATAAAAGCGTCTTTGTTAGGCACCTTGATTGGTAGAATCAGGTGTGTTACTGCTTGGCTGAAACAAAAGCCGACACCCACACCCTTTCTGGATAAGATTGGGGACCCCTGCTCTAATACATGAAAGCACCTAATCTAGAAAAATTAACAGCTTGTTAAAAATATTTGATTGCAATAGCGGTTGGAACGGAAACCAACATACACAGTGGACCCCCAGGACCGAGTTTGAGAACCACTGATGTAGGGCAGTAAAAATGTTCAGAGTGCTGGGAGTTGCCCTGAAGTATCCATAGTGTTATGAACTGATTCCCTTCACCTAGGAAACAGCCCATAATGGGATGTTGGCTGAGCCTGTTTTTGGGGAAGAGGAGAGGAGGGATGTGTACAAAGAAAGCTAGAGCACTGGGGGTGTGTTTCAGCAGTGTCATGAATGCCACTTACCAACCCCAGGCGTCGGCTTTCGGCCCTGCTCCCTCTCCCATCTGTCCATGGGCTGGAACAGCTTGCACAGTTCGTTGTGATAGAGTTCATATGTGGGGGTGCTCCCCGTGTCGTGATATTTACATTTATTTTACAGTGTCTTAGTGATGCGGTAATTGACTACCGGTGTGTGTCCAGAGAAGTTGTGTGGCACGCCGTTGAGTGTTGTCCCATCCATCCACTTATTTATCATCCGCAGACCAAAATGCTTAACTAACAACAGTAGTGTACTTGCGGAGGATATAGGACGGTGATCCAAAAGACAGACTCAGTTCTAAAACTTGTTTCATCCATAAAGTTCATCCAAACATTCCAAAACACGCTTCTCACTTGATTTTTCACACACTACCGCCAATGCAGTTTCCAACACAGCTGATCCGCCTTCCTCATCAATCCCATGTGGGCTGAGTAGCCAATCATGTGGCCACATTGGGAAGACATGTAGCGTCATACACACTGCTTTTAAAGTGACATCCCCAGTGCTCATAAAGAATGAATGAAAGATATGCAGAAAAATACAAATAATAGACAAACGTAATGAAAGGGTATTTTATCCTATGTAACAATAGTGAAGGAGAGGTCTGCCAGTGGTGAGGACTTGCCAGGATTGTACAGAACCTTAGCCGGGCTCAACATTAGGGGATGTTCTACCATCCAGGTGGAGACGTCTTTCTGGTAAGTTGAAATGTGAGACACATTGTGAGTGTCCAATGGAGGAAAAAAAGAAAAAAACAGGATTTTCTATGTAGAAATGGTTTGATTGTGTAGAGATGACAGACCCAAGATATTGCATATAAACGGAAGGGGGGGGGGGGGCAGAGTAATAGCCTTGAGGGACATCTGTAGACCCATCACAAGGTCGTGGGAACTAGACGAGCCATCAAAAAAGCTTTGAAAAAAATTCCTATTATCAAAGAGTGGCCTGACTGAAAAATGTTTGGCAAGCACTAGGCTGATTTAGCACCTGCAATGAAGTGCAAATGGGCTATGTTAAACTGTATCCAAGGTTTAATCCTAAAATCAAAGTACAAATTTGTTCTCTTTCTGAATTAGTTTACCTATATTCAATTTAAAACTACACTTATTGTCAAGTCAGATCCCTAGGTATTTATGGGACGATACGCTTTCGATGCACTTGCCATCAAAAGTGGTGATTTTAAATACATCCAAAAAGTAACACTGAAAAACACTAGACATTGTTTTGCCTGCACTGAGGACCAGGTACAGATCCAACAATGCCGACTGAATATAATTAAAAGCAGCTTGGACAACAGTAGGGGGCACTGGATTAAAGTTCTCCAACATGAGAAAGTTTATTGATATAAATAATAAATACAACACCCAGGATGGAGCCTTGGAGGACTCCTTTGTGTATAAGTCAACTTTCTTGGAAATAGCATTCACAAATACACAGTGGGTTCCTTTGGAAAGGTAATTTAAAAGCCAATTTATTTCTTCAGACTCAAAGCCAACATCCCATAGATTTTCCTTTAATTAAGATTATATAGTCAGCTGTATCAAGGGCCTTGGAAAGGTCAATAAAATGGGCAGCACAGTATTGTTTATTATCAAGGGATTGAACAATGTCATCTGATTACCAATGAGGTTGCAGTAAACTACTATGAGCAGATCTGAAATTAGATTGCACTTGACTAAGAATATTTTTATCAAGCAAGAACTGCTTGATCTGAGAATAACCCAGGGATTCCAAATGTTTTGTCAGAATAGAGTTACAATTTAGGGATGGTAACACAATGGGACTGTAACAATTTAGATCAGAGGGATTACTACCCAACAAGGGACGCACACAGGCTGCCTTCCAATCAATGGGAAGAGTGTGGGTTAAAGGCATATTATGCAGGGTTTTTTAGCCTTGTTGTGGTTTACAATCAAGGAAGTCTCCTCCGTCTTCAACCCCGCCCACTCACCCCTAAGTACTCGACAGCGTCACTGACATGCAAATTCATTAGAAACTACCGCTAAATTTCTCCCATCAATTACTTGGACCGGACATTACATTGTCACGTAAGGACCACAAACCATAATTTGAATGGATGCCTGGCAACCATAGCTGCATGGCCTGAGATAACGTTACTTACAGGTCCAACAAAAAACAAGCCAGCTGCACGTTACTTTTCACCCCCTTGTTAAACTTCCGTTGACGCCACAGAGAAAAAGCAATTCCAAGGTTACCTAGTTCTTGAATGAGCCCTGTCAGCTTGTCATTTCGCTTCGCTGCATCTGGACTTCTTCCGCCATTACAGCAGCTAGCTACGGCTGGCAACAAATACCCTGTTGAAACTGGTCCAAAACCACAGGCTCTGTAGCCACACCCACCCATTGCCACACAAAAAGAGCACCACACCCAGAGATGTCCCGAACATACTTTTTGAATAACAAATACAGGTAAAGGTGCACACATTTAGCAAAAGTGGATTAATACTGATATTTCTAGCGCATAATAGATGCCTTACCGTGGTTATTTTATGATATTGTCAAGGATACAAATCCTGCATAGTATGTCTTTAAAAACAGATTAAAAATGTGAGTGAAGGATTTGCCAATAACGGGTGCATCAAGATTCAGGAGGTCAAGATGATCTACTGAAGTTCAAACCAAGCATCAGAACGGGGAAGAAAGGTCATTTAAGTGACTTTGATCGTGGCATGTTTGTTGGTGCCAGACGAGCTGGTTTGAGTATTTCAGCAACTGTTGATCTACTGGGATTTTCACATACAACCATCTCTAGGGTTTACAGAGAATGGTCCGAAAAAGACAAAATATCCAGTGAGTGGCAGTTCTCTGGGTGAAAATGCCTTGTTGATGGCAGAGGTCAGAGGAGAATGGCCAGACTGGTTCGAGCTGATAGAAAGGCAACAGTAACTCAAATAACCACTCGTTATAACCGAGGTATGCAGAAGAGAATCTCTGAATGCACACCACGTCAAACCTTGAAGCAGATGGGCTATAGCAGCAGAAGCCAACCGGGTACTAGCAAGGTGTACCTAATAAAGTGACCGGTGAGTATATATATATATATATATATATATATATATATATATATATATATATATGCATACATACATACATACTGTACATACATTGTTCTCCAAAAGCAAAAGGTATGGAAAAGGTAGTGTGAAATTAGTCATTTTTGCTATTTACTTTATTCTTCAGGCATTTGGATTTGAGATCAACAGATAAATTTTGAGACAGAAATACAGATAATCAGCATTTATTTTGTGACATTTATACACATGTTTTACCATTTTATAGAAATAGCTGTTTTTGTGTTGAGTCCTCACATTTTCAGCTGTGCAGAAGTAAAAAGTTCGCACAAGTCACCAAAATAAAGATTTCAGAAACAACAGAGCAGGGTTTAGATGGGGCATCCGAACGTCAATAGATCAGTTGTATCTCCAACAATGCTCAGACAGGATTGACGGAATGCTGGCTGCTGGCACTCCGGCTCGGTCGGCCAGTACTCAATCCAGGTTCCTTCACCCATCATGTACATCATCCTGAAAGGACGAACACACCAGTGAGGATTGTACACGTATTAACTCACATCATCATGCACACACAGTTATTGTAACACAAACCATCATGTACACACACGCATATGAAAAAACACCACCATGTACAGACACACCCAGTACATGACATTACATTTATTCGGCAGACATTTTTATCCAAAGCGGCGTACAATTAATGCATGCCGAAGGTCATTGGAACAACTACAAAACACAGGTCCGATAAGGCACAATACTCATTTTGTAGTTATTCATAGCCTTGAACGATTAAGTCCAGTTCACACAGTGAACATTAGTCTGACCTAACCTATGCTAAGTCAAACTAGGAGGGATTACAAGCTACAACATCAAGACAATGATACAAGGCACAATAAGTGCTGGATGGAGGTACCTGTAACATGAGTGGCACAAGAGGTGCATGTGTAGCATGAAAGAGGGGAATTTAAGTGATAGAAATGATTCGCAGAGTGGTGCATCTTCAAACCACAGCAGAAAATGAGCAATGAGGGAGTGGTTCGTAGAGGGGCAGGGAGATTGTTCCACCACTGGGGAGCTAGGGTGGAGAAGCTCCGTGGTAGGGACGAGCAAAAACCCTTTACCCGGATGGCAGGGGGTGCAAGGCGCATATAATTATTTCATATTTGTTGTCTCTATTGTTGTCACGCTATTTGTAAACTGTGGTGTGGGGATGGCTGGTTTCAGCAGCCACACCTGCCCTGGGTCAAGTTAATTAGACCTAGCTAATTAGATAATTAGTTAGGAAATGGATAATGGGCCAGGCTAATTGGACCCGGGAACAGGGGTGGCTGCACCTGTGTGCAGTGAGGCAATCACATCGATAACAACTAATGAGTTATCTGTCCATCTGTGAAAATGATTACCAGGTTAAAAAATGCATTTTTCATCCAAAGACCCACAACAGCATGCAGAATATGTCCTATGGATAGTCTGCACACGCTGCATTGATTTAAACATGACTGAATAAATACTTCACGTGCAATCTCAGTACCATATTGAGATTTTTAATTCTCCAGATTTTATTAATCCATCCTGCATTATTTGACATTCTTGGGACAAAAAAGAATCGTATGTGTGCGTCAGCAGTCTGGCTCCATCTGCTGGCTAGCTGTGCCAGTACAGGTCAGAAGATGTCTGGAGCTCACCGTTCTCCTCTTTTGCTGAGGTTGTCAAGCTTGCCCATGATCAGGTAGGTCTTTCCTTCTTTCAAACCAATTGCCTGTCTGCACTGGGGATGGGCTGCAAATGTGTGATTTTTCCCCCGCACCACAGGGTCGACGCCTGAATTGAGATGGAGACATCAAACTGAATTAATTTTTACTGTTAGACTTCTCTTCTAGAAATGAATTACCCTAACCACTAAAGTACCGGATCTTGTTGCACCCAAAAGAACTCACATCTGGTAAAAGCCTTTATCAAAATACTACTTTAATCAAAAAAAAAAAAAATCCACGAATAGCTAACCTTCAGCTGCTCAAGGTGAGAGTAACAGTGGGACAGGAAGAGAAAGATGTCAGTAATCAGGAATTGAGACCCTGAGATCAGGGAAGTAGAAAAGACTTTACCTTCTTTGATGACATCCTCCACAAGGACAGTGAAGCGGTCGATGGTGTAAGTCAGATCAGTGCTGAGCACTCTGACTTTATACACTGCAGAACATTGACACAGTCAGTTTACATGAAATACAAAACTGTTTAATTGTTTAGCACTTGAAGGAACCACTAAGCCTTTCTCTTCACGACACATCAAAAAGACTGAATGCACATGTGTGAATGAAAGGGCACTTTGCAGATTTAGTCTTTGCTCTTGCAGTTGTCCATACCGTAATCCATGCCAGCTGAACAAGCAGTAGACACACGGTCCAGCTCCTTATTCTCTTTCCTCTGGAAGCTGCAGTTTTCTGTGAGCAGTAGAGAAATGTGAATGAGGACACATCATGTCAGCCTCCTCTGTGACATCACTTCCTGCATGATGGATGTGCACACCCTACCTTCTGCACAGTGGCACACATCCTCATGGCAGATCCTGTTCAGGGTTCCGTTCTTCTTCTCCGGGTGATAAAACTTCTTACAGTGGCTTTCTGTACAGTAACAAACAATGGTTGGGTTTTTCATCCTGGCTGCTGATGTATGACATGGGCAGAGGCTACTGACAAGCAGGGAAGATCTGAACTCACCCATGGAGTAATACTCATACAGAGTAACTGCAGCTGGCTGAAGCAGACCCACATTGTATATCTTATGTATCCTGAAGGCCACTCTGTCAGACAGCTGATGGGAAACCTGTGGAAAGAGAGAGAGAGAGAGGGGGGGGGGGGGAGGTAGAAAAAAGGAGGTAGCAAAAGACTTTGTCAGTCACGCAACAACAAGCCAAATGCAACAGGTGCAGGCAGACCAAATGCGAGCGCTTTTTCATCAAGGCCAGGGGAATACATTTGCACACCTTGTCCAGGTAAAGAGTAAGGGAGCCCTTCTCTGAAAGCTGCTTGTCGGTCTCAATCTTCTGGACGTATCTGTCCCTTCCGGCAGTTAACTGTCAGAATCAATACGAAATAAGGCCAAGACAGGTGAGGGGGGACATTCAGTCGTTATGCCTAAGTTATAGTTACGATATGGTAGCATACTGTAAGTTATGGCTTACAGCTGTATAAAAGAATAACAACCCTTTAAGATGTACTGTAAGACCACAAATGTGTAATTAGAATGATCTTAATTGAACATTCAATGCTGATATAAAAATCACAACTGGGCATTGGAAGCAATGGAGTTCTAGAACACTGACTTAGAATTTTGAAGAAAAAAAAAACATTCCAAAAAACATACTTTTCAAAGGGTTAAAAGTACAAGCTGCAATACTGACTGCACCCCACCCCCATTTATTACATATGCATTTAGTTATGAGTCTAAAAACAAAATGTTTGTAATGTATTTAATTGGCACATTTAAATATCAGAGGGCAAGTGCTGAAGAGAATGGATGAGGCTAGCATGTGTCTGTATCCTTAATACCCTTAGCTGGCTCTGGTGGAACCAATTAACTTTTCAATTTCAGGGGTCGGGCAGGTATAGGGGCAGGGGAGTAAATGTGTCTCCCCGCAATGTCAAACTCACTCCTATGCCCCTTGTAAGGCTATGAGATGTGAGAAGGGATGTTCAGTCAGTCAGTGTGCAAAAGTTATGGGAATGATATGGTAGCATAAATTGTGGTTTACAGCTTCATAGAAAAAAAACAAGAGTTAAGAATGCATTATAGCTGCTTGTGAATAATTTTATGTCTATAATAGTAGCAGATTTCAGGAGAATTTTGTTTAAATGGTTAAATAATTAATGACATCACTGTCTGTATTGATGGACCCAGTCTCTTTCCTCACCATCTCGAGGTCCTTCTTATCTACAATGAAGCCTGTGAGCAAGGTGATATCCAGAATAGACATGGTGGCATCTCTGTTGGATAGGTATCTGGGAAAAACACAGGAATTTCAGAAATCTACACAAATATAAACTATGTGCTATTTAGAGCTGTTTGACTCTGGTTGTATTACTTACAGTTTTCAAGGTTGTAAGAAAACAAAACATTTTTATTCTACTTACGTCATATCAATTGTGAGCTTGTATGTTTCCAGAACATTTTCATCAGTAGCTGCAAAACAATAAATCTTACTATGGAGATATTCAAAACCAATACGTCTGGACAGAAAAAACAACTGTCACCATCTTAGCAGGATTCATATACAAAGCTTGTTTTCTCTAGGAATCATGTTTATTTATTGTAGTTAAAACACAGAACAGTCTTCTGTCTGTGCCCAGCATACTGTACCATGTGGTTCCTTCTTTAGCTTCACCTCCAATTCAAAGTTCCTACACTCTGGTTCCTTTTCCTCAGGCAAACTGTTGTATATCGTCATCACCTGTAACATACCCATCAGACGTTGTTCAGGGAGGGAATTATCAGACAGATGTAATTACAATACGTCCCTAACCTGAAATTTCGCTAAACTTGCACTAAACTTGCACTACATTTGGGAAACATTTTTATAGCATCTCTTTGGGAGGGTTCAATTGCATGAAATACGTTGAATCTAAATTGCCCATAGATAGGAGTGTGTGTGAATGGTGAGTGAATGGTGTGTGTGACATGTGATAGATTGGCGGCCTGTCCAGGGCGTATCTTGGCTCTTGCCCAATGCAGGCTGGGATAGGCTCCAGCACCCCTGCAACCCTGATCAGTGGTTAGCGGGTGTAGATAATGGAAGGATGGATAGTTGGATTCTTTAGTTTTCCAGAAGCTCAAAGCTCTCATGAGTTTCTTCCAGATGTTCTTCCCTTCTTAGTTTTCCAAAAGAATTCGTTCTCAGACAGATCAGGCTGAGGCGGAACTCACCGAAAGGGTCCCTTCGCCCGTTCCCGTTGCAGTGACAGTCACATTTACGTCAGGCTAAACCTGCATGCAGAAAGAAAGGCCTTTCGTCCGAGTCTGTTTGACGGTTTCACAAGACAGTTTTGTGGTGCAAGTCTTCCCTCTCTTGTTTTCCCATTTGTTTTCCTTCCATTCTGTCATTCTCTCTCGTGTTCCCATACTAATAACACAACCAATGATTCGTGCAAAACAAATACCACAGCCAATCACTGGGCATGTTATTGGTTTTGCATGTGCAAAAAAGGTTTTTGTAAATCAGGCCCTCCATCTCTCCCACTTGAATCCATTTAAATCATATTTACATTTATCACATCTCTTCATGTGTGTCAAGGATAAAATATGGTTTTACAAGGATTCATTATTTTTTTTGTATTATAAGTGTGTGATGCTGATATAGATGTTGAAGAACAACGCTATTGCAAGACTTGATCAAGACATCACTCGCATCGCTAGATAGTGAGTTAGCAAGAACTGATGATGTATGTTCCTGGCTGTAAATAGTTTTTTTTTTTTTTAAATTTGGGTCATTTTCAGACTTTTCCTAAAAAATTTCCAGATGCTATTCCATCAATCTTTGAACACATAGTCAACAATTTTTACGGAATTTCAAGGACCGTGGGAACCCTGCTGAATACATTCTCATCCTCGTACAACATCATCTTTCACCCTTCTGCTCCATTCGGTTCTTTCTCTCTTTTCCTCTCGCTCTGTCTCTCTCAGACTCACCTTGTGTGTGCGAGTGATGCGAGCAGCATTCCCAACAAACATCCAAAGGATGGGCCTCCTCCGGTTGCTCATGGTCAAACGCACTTGCAGGTCAGTGTCTTTCGCATCGGATATTTCTGTTACGTACATAGCCACAGCCTGGAAAACTATGATGGTGGCCTGCGGAGAACAACAGGGGGCAGTAGTGACATGCAGTCTTGTTACCAGTATTGCACGTGCATTACATTACAGGCATTTTAGCACACACTCTTATCCAGAGCCACTTATACCATTTCTGACATAGCATGTACATTGTGCCCAATTATACAGCTGGATTTATACTGAAGCAAAGGAGGTTAAGTACCTTGCTCAAGGTATCCAACAGCAGTGTTGAACCTGCGACCTTTAGGTTACAAGACCAATTCCATACCCATATATCCATTATACCAATAAAAATGTAGGAACTGGGCTGGTAACCAAAAGGATGCAGGTTCAATTCCCAGGTAGGTCACTGCCATTGTGCCCTTGAGCAAGGCACGTAAGGGTGCAACAGGTTGCTTCAGTATATATACAGCTCTATAAATGTGTGCTATGTCAGAGCTGTCGCTCTGGATAAGAGCATCTGCCAAAGGCATAAATTGTATCTGCCAAAGGTATTGTAATGTCAAATAGCTAGGGTGCCACAGAAGGAGTAATTGCTTTAGAGTGCCATGCTACACAGCATTTTCGGTAGACTCATTGATGCACATTGTCTATGATGTGGCTGATGTGGACACAGAGAATGGGATTACCCAATAGGCTAATCACTATATGATAGGTCACTGTAATCTCTAAAATTTGTGAAGTAGGGGGAGCAGTCTCTGACTTTTTGGTCAATATTTCAACATAAAATATATATTTGCAGTATTTGAGCATATTTAATTTAATACTTCAATGACTTATAAAGAATTTGTATCATAAATTAAATATTAAACACATATATTTTTTTAACTCAGTAGGCTACAGCTTTGTTCAGCAGAAAGCCATACCTGGGTAGACCCGGGGCCACCACCATAGAACTTTTGCTCGGTCAGCCACTTGACCACACGACCAGCCTGGTCAAACTCCTTGGCCTGGACCAGGGCCATCAAAGCATAGCCTGTGGCCTCCAGAGTGAACATGTGACTGCCGGAGACCGGCCAGTGTGTTTGTCCTGTAAAAGCACATCAATATATCAATGTTACAGCCTCAAGAGTGACATGAAAGAATGATGGAACCAACACTGAAATCCACTGCATGCTTTTTACGTTTATCTCTGAAACTCTGTTCAGTCACTCCCAAGAAGCACTGGTTTTGAATTAGTTAATGTGTTGCACACGATATGCTGAAAAGTTAGACCTTGGACAAGATATGCAGTCTGTAGACAAAGGTATTGCTTAACAACGAGGGTAGCATACAAATACATTTAAAAAAACAAAGATCACTTAGGAATAGAAAGAATCCACTGAGCAGAGTGCAGACCACTGCCAAGTCATATCAATCCCCTAGTATGAATGTGCACAGTAAACTGTATTGTCAATCTGGTCATTACTTTTTGAGGTATATTTGCCTGTTGTTGGCACAGAAGGAAAGGTCACGGGGACAACAAAATCAAAAAAGTTTCTTCCACTTGGAAACATGTACAGTATTTACATAGCAAATTTCATCTGAATAAAAACACATTTTCAACAAACAATAATGACAAGTTGCTCACACATACGAAGCACTGTCCATAAGTCGTTAATTCAAACTTGCTAAATCTAGGTTTGCCATTAAAAGTATTGATTGATATTAATATTGAAAATTCTAGAGATGCGCAACAATGAAAAAAAAAAGTAATGCAACACATTTTTGCTTTGAAAATATGTCATTTTTGTCATACAACACTTGTCGAAAGAGATTAAATATAAATCAGGCTTAAGACAACAGTAGTGACAGGATTACAATTTTTCTCTTTCATAATTTCTCTTCTGCTCTGTTCTTTATTATTCTATTCTAACATGGATAGTTTGTTTGATTGGTTGAGCTACAGAACTGAGAGTCAGGCAACCGGCTCTCTTACCAGATGAGAAGCGGTTCAGGATGTCTAGCTGATGATTTCCCTCATTGGCCAGAGCGTAGGCAGTGAGGGCCACGGCGTAGGGGTTGGTCAGGCTGTGGATCCTGCCAGATAGGAACTCGCTGGCTTTCTTCATGCTGCCTTGCAGGCTCTGGAGCAATGGCAGAAGGGCACAGTGACAGCTAGAAAGAATGCGCTCAGAAGAATACAGACCTTCACAAAGCATTAATATGTACAGCAAATGTCTTGGCAATTTGGTGGTTATTACTTTTCAAGATATGTTTTGCCTGATGGTGGCACTACAGGAAAGGTCATGGGGTCACCAAATCAATGGGTTGCTTCCTCTTGGGAACTTGAGTGAGCACATCATGCCTGGTTTACTCTTGAATCTTAGGCATGGTTTGGATGGTTTGCTTTAAGGGTATTCTCCCCACTGGGAGTTTTTTTTACCTCATATACTTGCTACTTGGGGTTTCAGGCCTGGTGCTTGCTCTGCTTGCTCTGTCTCTTGCCTTGCTACTCTGTAAAGCATATTTGTGACAGTTCTCTGTAAAAAGCGCTATAGAAATACAGCTGAACTGAATTGTTGAAACAACACTAACAATCAGTCATTACTTTCTGAGATATGTTCAGCCTGATGGTGGCGCTAGAGGAAATGCCTTGGGGTCACTAAAATCAATAGACTCTTCCACTTGGGAACATGAATGGGCACAAAAAATTTTATGGAAATCCAGCGATTACTTCTTGAGATATACAGGTATTGATCACAAATTAAAAGCTTGACCTGATGGTGCCACTAGAGGAAAGGTCATGGGGTCCCCAAATCAATATGTTTAGTTCTCTAGGGAACATGAATGTGCACAGCAAATTTCTGCAAATTTTATGGCAATTTGGCTGTTACTTTTCCAGATATATCTGTCAAGGACAGACAAATGGACGGATGGATGGTTGGGATTACATAACCTACTTGGCAGAGGTAATTATGAATGCCAGAAAGTGGGACATGCTTACCAGTGCAAGGAAGGGCAATGTTAGGACTTCATAGCAAGACATCATAACGAGACAATAGCACATGAAACTGTTGGTTTGCCTGGGGTGTGATATATGCTGTAATATCAATCAATCAATCAAATTTTGTTTGTATAACGTATTTCACAGCAATTGTCACAATACACTTCACAGACAACCCTGATCTAGACTCCCACAGGAGCAAGCCTAAAGCAACAATGGTAAGGAAAAACTCCCTGTGGTAGATGGGAAGAAACCTCGAAAGGAGCCAGGCTCAAGAGAGAAACCCATCCTCCTCTGGTCGATTCAGGGTGTCGACTGGTGACCAACATGGTCAGTCAGTCAATTTTTACAGTGTTCATAATGTCAAATGATGGGTGGGGCTGGGTGGCAGTGGTGGGGAGCAGCAGGTGGCGACGGATATGGGCAGGGTGGAGGCAAAAACGAAAGAATAACCTAATATGGGTTATTAGGTGACTAAAGTCCCTTTCACCATGGAACATTGTACAATTGGGTACAATTATCCTTGTTAAGTAGCAGTTTTGCCCGTTCACCTATAGGTCCCCTACATGGAAAAATCCAGTGTCCAGTCTGTTCATACATAACATGCCCATTCCAGATACAGTATATTAGGCATGGAAGGATGTCTAATATATGAAGGACAAATGTAAATGCTTTAGTTTGTCTTAAAAAACTGTTGGATATTTCACTGAATAATAGTTTCCAGCAGTGATGCAAATCCTACCAACACAACATGGTTTACCAATGGTAACCTTAGGCTTACCAAAATCAACTGTTTGGAACAGATGATTCTGCAGAGAGCACTCATGAGCTCAGTAATGCAAACGGCCGGGTAGGGCAAGGAAGACCTCTACAGTTGATGATTGACAAATTCTCATGATAATGAAGAAAAACCCACAAACACCGATCCGACAGTTCAGAAACACTCTTCAGGAGGAAGGCATGGATGGGCCATTGACTACTGTTTGCAGAAGACTTCACACACAGGACTACAGAGCCTACACTGCAAGAATGCAAGCCACCACTCAGTTGCAAAAACACGATGGCTGCTAAGAAGTACCTGAAAGAGCCTGCAGAGTTCTGGAATAAGGTGTTGTAAACAGATGAGACCAAGACTAGAGCTGTGGTGGAAGATTACCATAAATCCTACAAGGTCCTGACTTGATAAACTGTGAGAACGTCTCAGAAGGAAAATCGACTCCAGATCTGTTCACATGACACCAACATGCAAAATTGGCGCAACAATTAAGATGCATGCTTGAAAGGGGCTTAAGTTTTTTTGACATTGCTTCATCCAAGAGGCATTATTGACTTTTCATAGTTGTGTTGTTGTCTGCCATTGCCCAGTGTATTGTGATGAGTCTATCGCCAGTGGTCCTGGGCATAATGTGATGGTCCACTCACATTTACTTCCTCCACACAGATGTGACGGGCCTCCTGCATGGCGATGAGGATGAATGCTGTCAGCGAGACATCACTGTCTTTCCCCTGTATACCACCCTGTGTGCAGAAAAGCGCAATGAACTTATAGCAGACAATGGGATACACCAGAAAGGTTGCCATCTTAGGCCTTTAGTGTACCTGGTGTTCCCTATCTGCTTGTCTATCACCTACCCAGGCTCAGAGGTTAGTCACGAGTTGATTACCATATACTACCTTAACTTCCCTAATACCAGTTACTGCTTAGTTCATGTTTATGTTGCAACTGATTCTCTATGCAGTGATAGACAGTGCAAGGTATACTAATTAAACAGTAAGGCAACCCTGGCTTGTTGTTAATGCCTAATTCTTTCCACAATTTGGTATCTGAATATATCCAAAAGAACCTGTGGAAAAGCAGTCACAATTCGGCTGGAGGTTGCTTATGGTAACTTACCACCATCTCTCCATGGTAGACAAGGCCAACCTCTTTGAAAATGCCATCTGGCTGCTGTGTATTCAGGGCTAGCCACTTGAAAGCTCTGCACAGTACATCCTCATCAATTTTGATAAGATTGTGTGTCAGCCTAAAAACTTTGAGTATGTACGCCATCAGCCTGTTGGAGAGACACAAGTTCCCATCACATCAACACATTGAACCATGTGACAACCACATCTGTCTAGTACCAGGTAGAACCCTCCTAGCCTCAAGAACAGCCTGAATTCTTCATGGCATGGATTCAATCAACAAGGCGCTGGAAACATCCCTCAGGGATTTTGGTCCATGCTCACTTGATAGCATCATGCAGTTCATGCAGATTTTTTTGCCAACACATTCATGCTGTGAACCTCTTGTTCCACCTCATCCAAAAGGTGCTCTAGTGGACTGAGATATGGAGGACTGTGCAGGCTATTGGTGTATACTGAAGTCACTGTCATGTTTGCGGAACCAGCTTCAGATGATGTGTGCTTTGTGGCATTAGTGCATTATTCTGCTGGATCCATATGAACAAGGGTAGTCTATGGCCATAAAGAGATGCACATGGTTAGAAAAAAATGCTTAGGTATGATGTGGCATTAAAATGTATTTGTATTTATTGTTATTGGCCAGTAGTGTTGACACAAGGTAGAATGAATTCATGGATTCCTGCTGTTTATGCCAAATTCTGACCCTACCATCTGCATGTTGCAGCACAAATAGAAATTTGACAGACCAGGTGACATTTTTCTAATCTTCAGTTGTCCAGTTTTGGTGATCGTGTGCCCACTGTAGTGTCATCTTCCTGTTCCTGAGTAGAACCTGGTATAGTCTCCTGCTGCTGCAGCCCATTTGCTTCAAGGTTTGACGTGTTATGCATTCCGAGATGCCCTTGTGCACACCACAATAGCTGTAAACAGCTGTTATTCGATTTGTGGACTTCATCTTAGCCCGAACAAGTCTGCCTATTCTCTTCTAAATTTTCTCATTAACAAGGTGTGTTCAGCCACAGAACTGCCCTAGATGTTTTTTTGTTTATTGCACCATTCTCTGTATACTATAGTGGGTAAAACTATGCCTTTTAAACTGTGATGCCTTTAAGTGGATCGGCTTCTGTAAAACTGGCTTCGGGGCACACGCAAAAACAAACAAAAAAACTTGTGTACACCAGTAAGGACAAGGGCAAATCAGCTTCTCATTGTGCAGAGAAAGCCATAAAATACCCCACCCCTAATGGACAATGGTAGTTGTGAGACTGGACAGAAATAATAAGAAGCTGCTCACCAAGAGCTGGGATTCCTGTCTTTCCAAATGCTGAATGCACCCTCATTGTTCCGGTATTCGAGCAGCTTAGTGTACCCTGAAAAGCAAGAGGTAAGGAGAAACATTAGAAACATCTCCACGCCACCAAACATTTCACACCACCAGCAATATTTTTGTGAGGGAGCGAAAGTGACTAAATATATCCTCTTGAACGCACTACACTAAAAAAAAAAAAAAAAAAAACACAAAAAAAAAAAAACAATGTGATTGTCACAAGAATTACCAAAAGTAATTAATATTAATTCCAAGGCTCTTACACATTGCAGTTCATATTTTAAGATGTGGGCAAATCTGCAGTCTCTTACCCATTTCGATGAAGTTGATGGCTTCGGCCCGACGCTCTAATCCCACTTTCTCCCATTGGTTGGTTTTGTCCAGGTAGTGTGTGGCGATGACGGGTCCTGTGATGCCCATCATGGTACTCTCAGCACTACCGCTGGGCTGAGCTATAAGGTGGCCCATGGGGGAACCACTGATGGCTTTCTGATTGGTCAGCCTCGGCAGCTCACCTGCGCAGTCAAAGCAGACGAAGCAGTCAGGGCTCCGCTGACATCATGCACTGACACTGTAACAGTCATACAGCTTAGAAACCCTTGAGAGTTTGCCACCACCCACAGAAAAAAAGATCTATCCATCGCTTGCTCCCACTACCCCAAAAAGAAAACAACAAAAAAACAACTTGTAATTATCACAAAAATATCACAATTCATGTTTCATCATGTTTCCAAAATTGTTTCCTTACCTGTCACACTTATGTAGGTGTAACCAGGTGAGCCTGGGACCTGAGATATCGGCTGCACAACACTGATATTCTGTATCTGAACCCCACCTGACGGGACAAAAGTGATGCTGGCAAATGAACTACACACCAAGCCTACGGACGGTCATCAGGGTTCTGGTGCGGTAAGAATGTGGACCGTAAACTTACCGTAGTTGGACGGATTCAAGGCCACCGTCACAACCCGTCTGGTTTGGAGTCCCTCAGCCTGTAATAGATGCAGAGAGCACACTTGTCTCACCTTAAATTTGCTATATAGTCCATTGTCGTGTGACTTTTTCTCATGGGCAAAAGTGAAAAATTGTATTTCACAGGAAACTGATGTAGGCGAAAAACCGTGGGTGATGGGGGAAAGGTGGAGAGATGTGTGAAGGGTTGGGCTGGGTAGAGGAGAAAGGTACCCTCTAATCGGAGGCCGTGATTCAAGCCAGTTCAACCACTGACTAATGACATGGTACAGACTAAAGCTTGTTTGAACCAGTCAGATAGCAGAATATCAATTTCACAAACCCTGAACTTCTCTTTCCAGACCCTCCAAAGTTGAAGTGTCTGATACTAGAAGGAAGACTAGGAGGAAGGCTGCGCACCACATGGCACAAAGAAGACAGGTGACTAGGAGGAAGATGGTGGGGAGAGAGAAATAATGGGTAGCGGGGCTTCTCACCACCACGAGAAGGTCCTTCTTGACACCGTCTGTTTGGATGGAGTCGTGGACGGCGGCTTTAACCTCAATGGAGTGCGAACCCAGGGCCATCGGGATGATGACAAACGAGACAGCACGTGAGGACATGGGGTCCATGTCCACCTCTGGCAGGCGGTACTTCCTCTTCTTACTGGCTGCGCTGCACACTTGCTCAGTCTCCATCAGCTCCACTCGAACCTGCAGCAGGGAGGGGAAACGCATGACTCCTGTGCTGAGGTGCATCCATCTCCAAATGGTAGTGTTGGGTGGTCTTACAGAAATGTGCCTCTTATCAGACCCTGAGCTGACCGGGAGTCAGCAGGGCTTGATAAAAAGGCAATGGCAGTTGCTAAACATTCTACTGGATCAGCATTATATGAACCTTAAATTAGTGTCTTTGATGGTGTGGTACAGTGGGTGCTGACTAAAGATCCTGGAACACCAGTCAAAAGTGAACCGGTCAGCACCCAGCTGTACTACAAAGGTTAACCCGGTTAGATAGGCTTACAGAGATTGGACAAGCAGGATCAATAATGTTACCATTTTGTTATGATTGTGCCTTTATTTGATGACTTGGGGTTTTCCTTTGATCATTGGGTATATAAGGGGAAAAGTTGAATGTTTCGAGGAGACTCGACAACATGGTCTTCTGCGCACTATACATGGATAGCCATTCAACTACACGCACCATTGTATATTGCCATTATGGAACACACTGTAGAATAAATCGCATTCACTTTATCCTGACATTCCTCCTTGACTCTTACCATTGCACACCTAGCAGTTTTAAGGTCCTAATATACACATAGAAATCAGGATATCTGCACCCCGTACTCACTCGCCTATACACTAGTGTCGTAGCAAGACACACAATTGTCTTTCTACGACACTACATACTCTAGAGACATGTCTGCATCTACCAAGATAGACAGCGAGCCATATACAGCCACACAACTGGCAGATCATTTGCAGTCTCCTTCTATGTAACACTACTAGCACTGTTAGAAGAAAGGTTAAAACAATATTTTGGCATCAGATAACCGAGATATCATAAAATTAATCCCATCTCAGTAGCACCGGGTAAGACTACACACATTCCTTCACCACTCAGATACTTTTTTTGTGTGTGTATCTCTCACAGTAGGATTAAAACTAAGAGCTAAAGGCTCACCTTTATTTTGTCCTCAAGGTAGTTGTAAAGCACCGCTTTAATTTCCAACTGCTCATTACGCACTGCGGCATAGGGCAGCTTCAGGTCGATGAAGAAGTTCTTTCTCACCTTTATCTCAAAGGGATCAGCCACACAGATTCCTGAAGGTAGCGACACAGTCATGGCTGCTCTATGACAGCTGTATTATAACCCATTACGTTCTCCTGTTCTGCTGCATAGTTCTACTGTTCGTTAATTTGTTTTTTTGCCTGTTATTCAGTTTTCAACTGTTCAAATATTTTTTTCCATAGCCCATACACATCAGCATGAAATATTTTTTGGGCACTGTATCTCTTCAGTCTCTTCAGTCATATGAATATCTTGATAAAATAAAATGCAATGAAAAATGAAGACCAGTTATTAAACTGCAATCACAAGTGTGATTACAGTGTGTGATGAGGTGGATTCTGCATCCGATACAGATAATTAATGTTAAAGAGTTGATTGGATTTACATTTATTTCAGTTTTTTTTTTTTAACTGGACCAAGGGGATAAACTGATAGACCCAAGTAGGAAAGAACAACTCATTTAGGACAGACGGGCAGAGGGACAATACCATGAGTCTCGGACAGACTGATAGCGGTGATTTCCCAGGTGGTCATTGAGTCCTTCAGGAAACTGTTCTTTGTGGCTGATGTGGACTTGCTAGAGCACAAGACCACAAGCGTAGATAGTTACACACCCAAGGACACACCCCCAAGTTACGCCCCCAAGAACAAAACTTTTGAGGTCCAGACAGTGTGGGAGCACTATGCAGATGAATGATACACGGGGAGAGAATCCTCAGCACCAGAGGTCACGTTTTAGGGCGTCACCCGTGCAAACTTTGTGCACTTTCACTGAAACTGATAGCACGTGGGTGAAGAGTCACCGATGTTTAAATCACTGAGATGGAACTTCTGGATCCTGAGTGGCTCAGTCGGTGAAAAACAAACATTTAAAAAAGTCTTGCCGACTGTACTCATAGGTTCAAGCCTAAGCTCAAGATAAACTCAGATATGAGTTTGCAACTAGCCTGGGCTCTGTCCGAATTGGTGCCTTCGTTACATAGGCAAAATTTGTAGTGTACTTAAAATCCCAAGATCATGTACTTATTTTTGCTGAGTACATTCAGAATTCATAATTTTTAGGAAGTAAACAAACATTTTGGTCGTATAAATATGACGCACCTCATTGCTTTGAAAATGAGGTGTAGTTTTGATGATGTTTTCTTTCAACAACATTAACAAGATTTAAATGGCAACTACAAAGGCAGGACGTCTTACACTTCCACTGTATGGTTGGAAAATAGTAGGGTATTTTTCACATACAGTATGTAGTAAACAGTATACAACATGCTAGTACACAGGACACAGTAGATAGGCCTATGAATCGGACAGGGCATGATGGGTTTCAGTCAGAAACAGTTCCTCAGTAACTCCGCATTAGTTCCTTCCAAAAGCATTGGAGTCCACCAGTTGTTATGACCGTGAACAATATGCTTCACCTCTGGTCGGGGCTAGCCCTCACCTATAGTGAAATGCATCTTACAGGCTGTGAAACAGGCACTGATTGGCAGATGAATGTACAAGTAACCAGATGAGTAACCATTCCAATAAAGTATTCAAATTAAAATTGCCTGTGGCAGGGCTCGATTTGTGAGGGAGAATCTGGGTAATCGGAGGGCGCACACACCTGGATAACATTATGAATCAGTCCAGGGTTAAAAAAGTGTGCATTAGAGGGGTATAGGAGACGCCTTTACCATTCATTTATTTTCTTCCCGTATGGAAAACCGCTCTCTCTCTCTATTTAAATAATAAATTGCTGGTGAAAACCAGAATTTGTCTATGTCCCTGTGTCGAGCTCTTCTGTCTACCTGGGGGCGTGTCACAGCATGTGGCATTGCTCTCTTTTGACTTCCCCTTCAAAGTTATAAATGACCCCCACTCCCTATGTGTCCTTATTGCTAAGGTGTGACAGTACTACTAAATTCCATTTGTAGATCATTTTCCCCAGTAATCTGTTAAAACCCCTGGCTCTCAGGTTGCAACAAAGAATGGGGGACACATTAAACTATTAAATACTCAAATAATTTATTAACAATGGTAATGAAATTAACTACATCAAATAAGTTATGTATATGAGCGTCAGTAGAATCAGTGGTGTAAGTGGGTGTGTGTGTGTGTGTAGAATATGTCGTGTGTGTTGCAAGGTGTGAACCAAACAATGACCAAAGTAATTAAGTGTGCAGCGGACTGGAGAGAGCCCGCACTGGGATCTGGCAGCAGCCTATATGCTGGAGGACATGCCCAGATCCAGGTGTACGCACAAATAGTGCGGGTCACAGATATAATTTCATTCCTGATTTTAAAGAATGAAAAATGTATATTTGGATTGAGAGAGCGAGTAGATAACAGCGATGACTAGTGGTGTGCCACAGAGAGCTCTTACCATTCTCTATTTTCAAGGGGACACTCTGGCAGATGAATCACCTCCCATAACCAACTCTCAGCGAACAGTACGCGGGAAACGATTTCACTGTTGCTAATGTATTCGTCATCCTCTTCACCTAAATATGAACGGATCACAGACCAGTCATAGTCAGCTGAGGCCTGGGACAGCACTGACATCGTGGGAACCAGCTATTGCAGTTTAACTGGATGCCATTCAGTAACTTCCAATGGGGTTTTTCCTATCATTAGAAGGTTCCCTATGAAGAAGATTACTACATTTGACAGCCAGTGTTCTCTCCATCATTCCATCCACTGCAAAATCGACAGCAACAACAACAAAACAAACAGGGAAGAATTGTCAGGTATTCTAAGGTTTTTTGGCATAAATCTTTAGATTTAAATTTTTGTTTTTAAACAGATGCATGTAGTGCCCCCTGCCGTACCCTTTTTTTGTTTCAACTCTGATCATACACTCATGAATCGAATACAGGATTCACATTTTCATGAGTTCAGGTGGGTCCGTTTACCTCTCAGTCAATCAGCATCAAACACTGATATTAGAGTAATACCCAGGTGTAGAATCTCTTACCTAGGGAGCGCCGTCTTCGACTCTTAGGATGGTTGGGACAGTTGGGGTCTGGACAGATATGTGCACAGAAAAGACCACTTGTTTCATATGTCAGTGTCAGTACGTATAAGGACATACACTGTAATAATAGACATTTTCTGAATTGGGTAAGGTTGTTGGAAAATGATCCCTATCTGTTCGGTGAAACTGTTCATCTACACACACATACTCATAATAATAATAATAATAATAATAATAATAATAATAATAATAATAATAATAATAAGAGGCAGAGGCATGCCCTCGTACTACACGCCTATGAAAACAGTGACTGAACGTGAAACATTATACCTGATCGGGATCTGGTCCCACCAGCGCTGGATTCAAACGCCAGCCCGGCATCATAGAAAACGCCCATGCTGTCAGCGCCACTCCCAGGCGTACAGCCAGTATCGTGCTTTTCAACGATGTCCCAGATCTGCATGCAAAGAGATGAGCATCACAAGAGAACAGCGGAAATATACACAGCCTGTCCTGTATGGGGCGACGTGGCTCAGGAGGTAAGAGCGATTGTCTGGCAGTCGGAGGGTTGCCGGTTCAAACCCTGGCCTGGGTGGGTCGAAGTGTCCTTGAGCAAGACACCTAACCCCTAACTGCTCTGGCAAATGAGATGCATCAATTGTAAAGCGCTTTGGATAAAAGCGCTATATAAATGCAGTCCATTTACCATTTAGAGGTAGCCACTACAAGGACCTCACCATTCTAACAGTCTCAGACAGTCTCTGTTTTTAAATGTAGGTTACAAGACGTATTTAGCTAAACCCAATCTTCACATTGCATTATATTTCATTCTCTATTGTGTTTGTATCGACTTATTGCTTTTGCTAAATCTTCACTCTTATGTCTTTGATAAATCTTATTGTATTTGCATTGACTTGCTGTTGTAACGATATATTCAAATTTCATGTCTTGAATCCATTTTTTAAATGCAAAATAATGGACTGGGCTGCAAAAGGGACTATATGACAAACATTCAACAAAATAGAACTAGAAATACCGCCTCGGGGTTCTTTGCCTCCGCCTTTGACCACCAAAATCTAATCAGTTCATCCTTGAGTCCAAGTGGACTTTTGTGCCAAATTTGAAGAAATTCCCTCAAGGCATTCCTGAGATATCACGTTCACGAGAGAATAGGAAAGATGTGAGGTCACAGTGACCTTGACCTTTGACCTTGGACCACCAAAATCTAATCAGTTCATCCTTGAGTCCAAGTGGACGTGTCTGCCAAATGTGAATAAATTCACTCAAGGCAAAACGTGTTTTGTATTCCGTCAAGGCAAAAATGTGATTGGCGAGGTCACAGTGACCTTGACTTGTGACCTTTGACCACTAAAATCGAATCAGTTAATCCTTGAGTCCAAGTGGATGTTTGTGCCAAATTTGAAGAAATTCCCTCCAGGCGTTCCTGAGATATCGCGTTCACGAGAATCAGGACAGACAGACGGACGGACAAGCCAATAACATAATGCCTCTGGCCACGGCTGTGCCGTCGCGGAGGCATAAAAATAACAGGCAACACATTTTATTTATGTAGTCTCTTCCTTTACCTTGGCCTGTGTCAGTCTGTTCTTATTGTTCAGGACATAGACACCCTTGTCCACGGCTACCAGGCCCACCTTTGCCCCGGGGTCACCGGTGATGGTCAAGCTGAAGGGCTTACGCAGCTCATAGACATTCGGTTTAGTGGAGGTGACTTCAAGCTGTAGGCACAGACAGACAGAATACACCTCTGACTCTGCATAGCTATAGCCCAGCTGTAACTCTGCATGACTCAGTCATACATGAGGACGAGAGGGGTGCAGTCAGGATTTCAACATTATGATTGACATCTAAATGTGATTCTTTCAGGCATACCGTTCCCATGCAGATGTCCTTAACGTCCACCCAGATGGAGTCCGACACCACTTCCGTGCCCACATGGTAGTACGCCACAATTCGGAAAGAGGGGACCATGTCTTTGGTCACTCGCTCATTTAAGGCAATTAGTGACTGTCCGTGCAGTGCTTTGTACCTCTCTGCACGAATGAGCTGCCCTTTGCTCATTACCTGTTCAGGTACAAACACAGGCAGGTAAAAACCATGAGGTGTTCAGGTACAAACAGACAGATGAACATCACACTCCATAAGGATACAGTCACAGTTACTGGCTCTCATTTAGATATATTAGGCCAGGAACAGACACAGGTACAGGTATTTGGTATGCAAGGACACATAAAACTTGGACTATAAATTAAAATTACTCAAACACCGCAAATGTAATGTTCCCCTCCTTCCTCAACTAAAAAAAAATAACTGCGTTTTTAGAATTGTGAAAAATTGACTTATTAAATACAGGTGGTTTGTTCAATTTTCTTCACTAAACCACCTTTATTTGAGTGTTAAGCAACAGGAAGGCAGGCTAATGTAGAATCTGGCCCAGTGTTAGCGTGAGGATGGCAAGCAGTCAAACAGGAGGCCAACGACAGAAAAAGGGTGAACGGTGAAATGTATTTAAAGTGCAAAAAAACTGGAACTAGCAGTTCATTTTGGTGTAAAAAGTTTGAATGTAGTGCAAAATCTGTAGGACTAGTTAGAGCTAGAAAAATTCGGCAGAAAGTGCAGATAAAATAATAATAATAATATGAAAGATAGCAAGCCGGAAGCAAGCCCACTAATAAGCAAATAAATAAACCAATCGCTACCGTAGTAGTGGTTTTTCCTTTGGTCAGATTGAGTAGGCTCTTCACTCAATCACAAGCTCTCTCTAGTCTCTCTACTGATCTAAAACGAGGCCTGAAATAAGTTAACCCCCCTCAGACCATACCATTCTTACCATTAAAATCAATTAACTAAAAATAAATCATAAAAAGTATAATTTGCTATCCCTCTATAAAATATAGAAAAACACAAACACACATTCAACAAATATGCTTACCTAGCACTAGCAGTACATCACAATTACACAGAACATAAAACCAATTCCCCCTTTGCAATAAACCGCTGTGAACTACACTACCCACAAGGCATAAAACCACCATGATCAGTGCAACGCCTTCCTCTGCCCAAATGCTGCCGAAACGATTCACCGTGAGTATAACCGGGATTTAACATAGCGTACTGGAGATACAAATTAACGTGTGCACCAGTTAAAGTGCGTATAAGCAGTTCGCATTGATTAACAGTAAAATGTAACGCTTTGTTTTGATATATACTGACAATTCAACTTACAACTTAACCAGCAAACAAACATGAAACAGACACGCCATGGCGCATTTAAAATATATAGGTTACTGTAAAAAGACTCGCATTTCCCTCGCTTCCTCTAAGCGAGGCGTACCGCGAACTCTGGGGCGGAGAATTAAAAACAGAATTAGTTCTCAGTCACAGATAACATTAACAAAAGCTACACTCAACCAATTTCAAACAGATGATCCAAATTATCATTCTCAGAAGCTCCGTCTTTGTTAGTGTTGTGTCCTAACTGTCCAAACTTGGTGGAGTTGGATTAACATGAAAAAAAAAGTTATCAACTTGCTGCTGATCAAACATGTACAGTTTATGACAGTTTACTTGCCCTCATTAATAATGTAAAGGTATAATGTAGGCCTACACCTAGAAAGGCTAGCTTACAACAGAGAACTTCCAAAAAAAGCTGTAATTCAAAAAATGAAAGTGAAATAAAAGAAACACCAGAAACCAACGATTCACTTAGTACACTAAATTGTTGACGATCAAGTCCGCCGCATTGTGACTACCACTTCTGGCCCCAGGATTGCGGGAGCATCCTCTTTTGTTTACAAACATAAAGTGGGTCTATTTAGTGTTGTGTCGTTCGCGCACGATTCCTTCAAAAGAACGAATATTTTAGATGAACGGACTGAACTGAATCACTTCCTGAAACAATTTGTTCAGTTCAGTTGAGCTCTCAGTCAGTTGCGAGCGAACGTGAACTGGTCGTTTACTGACTGACTATCGTTTGCGCAGACTCAGTGAACGAATCAGTTCAGTGATTCGTTCACTGAACGTATTAGGGATGTGACGGTACACTGAACTGACGTACGCCCGAATCGTTCGCGAACGACACAACACTAGCCCGAATCGTTTGCGAATGACAGCATTAGTTTGTTCTTGCTGTAGCGAATGCAAGAAGCGAGGAGTCTCTGGGGAGGAGAGTGGGTATGGTATGGAAGAATGGATAATAAAATGGATAATAATCGAACATCACTGTCAACTGTGCTGTTTATTTTCAATGAAATAACAAGACTTTATTTTTAAACATGTCTCAAAGTAGGCTAGCCAAGGCTACTATTTTATCGACTACATTTTATGAGAAAACGATCTATCTGCTTAGCCAACGTATAACTGCACTTTCTCTTTCAAGCAGCCGTTAGAACAAGTCACAGTATGGAAATCAGCATCTAGGGCTAAAATAACCCAATTTGGGAAATTTAGTGAAATAAAATGGCCATATCATTCACATTGTTTCAAACTAAATTGTTTAGAATAAATCGAAATGAAAACATTTTATTAAAAATCGGGAAAGAAAGTCTTTGGTTCTTTGGCTATTGAATATTCTGTAGGAAAATGCTCTGTCTATAGAGCCCCCCTACCTCACAAACAAAGATATTAATTTTTTATTTATTATTTATTTTAGCCAATGTCTGCACTAGCCTCGTACATGTGATTTAGGATGTGACCAAGGACACAACTGAGCATGTCTGTTGAGCAAAAGAATTGTACTTTCTGGTTCTCATGTGCTCCCCATAGGTTTATATTGGTGTCGCTGTCTCTACATATTATATACTCTAAGGTCTATTGGCCAGCCGAGCCCGTCCAACTAGTTCAGGCTAGCAGCGATAGCTACTGCTTCGATGGTGTTTTCACTAAGTGTCTGAGGACCTGCCTAGAATAACAGTGAATGACGTTCGCAGGATAATCTATTCAATGACAAGTGCTCCCACTGATTAAAGGGAGAAAGTAATGCCTGACAAGCTCTGCTGACATGGCAATGTGTGCCACTGGACAACTAGCCAGAGAGGCTAGCACCACATACATTTTAGAAACGTTTATTTTGATAAGTCATAGACGCATATTCGAAGATCAGCTTTTAAAAAAATTCAGTTCTTATTCTTTTTCGGTAAAACTAATGAGGCCATCCCCTGGTGCCTGTGACCACACAGCCCTGACGACCTGTCAGTTACCGACCAAAACCCTGCCTTTTTTTAATTTAGATTTTAGATTTTGATTATTCTCCAACAGCTATTACATACAGGTACAAGTAAACACCAGGTGTGTGAAGTGTGAAGATACGTATACGTACCAGGTATGTAATATGCTTTATCTGGGCTTGAACACTGGGACTGTTCACAAGGGTGAGGTAGACGGACAAGCTGTCCCCAATATGAAGATCACTGTTCTTGATGCTGATGTACAGGTCATTTTTGGAGCCGCCCTGCGTCCTGTATGGTAGGGCTGTCATATGCGCCACAGCCTGTCTCTCATTAGTCAGAGCCGGTGCCTTCGTCTTCACCTAGAAATGTAAGAAAAAATTCACGCCCTGATTTATATTTTTTAAAAACCCTCCCTTCACCAGCCCATGGTCTGGAGCGGGCCTGGCGAACCCTGTTCCTGGGGATCTACTATCCTGCAGGTTTTTACTCCATCCCTTACAAAGTACACCTCATTAGGCTAGAGGTCTCATTGATCTGCTAATGAATTTAGCCAAAAGGGTGTGCCAAAAGGGTTGAAATTAAAACCTACAGGATTGTAGGGTTGAGCAGCCCTGCCCCAGAGCCATGTATATTTTTATTATTTATTTTTATTTGTTATTTTCCCAGCCAAGTCACTGTAAGAAACCCCTCAGATACACCAAACAGCGGAAATATCTGAGTGTGCTACTGGAACGGGATTAACTTAATGTTATCTCAGTTTTCTGACTCCAAAATAAGGTTTTAACCTTTCCTCTGTGCCAACAGTTATGCATAGAAGGTGGAGATTGCTGTTTGCCAGTAGTGTGGCTCTATACATATTGCTGTCTGTCTCGGTAATTGCTGACGTGTCTCTGGCTTCGTGAACCTGCATAGATACTGTGTATTCTGGTCCGACGGTATTATATAGACAATTAACTACAGGATGCAGGTACGAGTTCTATGTGTATGTTTAGACCTTAAAACTGCTAGGTTTCCAGTGGTGAGTGTCCAACAGGAATGCCAGGTTAAAGTGAATGCAGTTTTTGTACAGTGTGTTCAATAATGGCAATATGCAATGATGCAAAAGTATGTGTATGGTGAGATCACTATACGCATAGGATTTGCAAGAGACTGTGTTCACCCAAAACATTGCACTTTTCCCCTTATATATCAAATTATCAAAGGAGAAGTCATCCTTATTCAAATAAAGACACAACAAAACGGTAGATCAGTGATCCTGCTCACACTATCTCTGTAAGTATACCACACTTGGTTAACCTTTACAGCTGAGACACCAACTTGTTCCCCATGACATCGGCTTTCCAACAATACCAAACATGATTATGCTGTATGATGGTGAACCTAAGGTTTACATAATGCTGATCCAGTAGGAAGCTTTGCAACTGAGCACTGTCTCTTTATCAAACCCTGCTGGCTCCCTGTCAACACAATCCACGGTTTTCCCTTTGGGGGGCTGATAAGAGGCATACAGTACTTCAGTAAACCACAATACATCAGAGAGACTAGGCATTGTCTGCCATTACAGATGTAACTGAAACATGGAGACAGTTTCGTAACTTCTGTGATAGATATGCAGTAGCCCTGTCCGGTATATGTCTACCGCTTTTCAAGGTCTGGATGGAACACTAATGAGTGAAACACTGATTGTGTGAAAATTTATTGAATGTATAACATACCATAACATAACACAATGGCCAGAATAGCCCAATAATGCTCGTCATTTCCCTGACTAAATTTACCTGGCGCTCTGATAACCTACAGACATAGTACCTAACAATGTACCAAACATGATCTTTACATGATGAAGGGCTTTGTGGAAGGAGCTCACCGTGATCGGGAGTGGGGAAGCCCCCTGTTGGGTGTTGATTAGAATCCTTGCCTCCCCATTTGCCTGTGTGCGGCCAAAAACGGGCCCAGGTGTCACCTCCAGCTCAATAAACTTCACAGGGGTGTTGTCCACATTTGTGACGTAGACCTACCAGAGCATATTTAAGAAAGGACAATTACTGTGGGACAGACCTGCTAGCACCTAGAATATAACACACCACACTGCGCATCACACATTTGTCACTTATAAATGTATAGAATGCTATGTTAAATGTACTGCTGTGGCCAATGTACTGTGCAACATTCAAGCTTTCATTGGGAAATAAAAGCTACAACAAATTACATAAACACAAATGTTTTGCATAAAAAATATATGAATTTAAGGAAAACAACAACAACTGTAACAGAAATGCATTTATACACAACAACATACCCTGACATCAAAAGGCATTCCTTGTTTAAAATAGGAGGGGGTCTTCTTGAAGTGGATGGTGTAGGGTGAGGTCACTATCTGGATCCCCCTTCTCTCTGCCTCCACCATTTCACTGCCTAACAGAGAAGGTTCACCAGTGCGGTCAGCGTGAGGTTACAGTGAAGTCAATGTGCATTCAAGGTGTGGCTGCAGCGGCACCAGAGTGCAGTCACTGCACAGTCAGAATGCAGTCAGAATGCAGTTATGGCACAGTCACTGCACAGTCAGAATGCAGTTATGGCACAGTCACTGCACAGTCAGAATGCAGTCACTGTGCAGTCAGAATACAGTTATGGCACAGTCACTGCACAGTCAGAATGCAGTCACTGCACAGAGTGCAGTCAGAATGCAGTTATGGCACAGTCACTGCACAGTCAGAGTGCAGTTACAGCACAGTCACTGCACAGTCAGAGTGCAGTCACGGCACAGTCACTGTGTAGTCAGAGTGCAGTCACGGCACAGTCACTGCGCAGTCAGAGTGCAGTCACGGCACAGTCGCTGCGCAGTCAGAGTGCAGTAACAGCACAGTCACTGTGCAGTCAGAGTGCAGTCACGGCATAGTCACTGTGCAGTCAGAGTGCAGTCACGGCA
Source organism: Anguilla pacifica (assembly GCA_039654925.1). Taxonomy (NCBI): domain Eukaryota; kingdom Metazoa; phylum Chordata; class Actinopteri; order Anguilliformes; family Anguillidae; genus Anguilla; species Anguilla pacifica. The sequence goes on along the minus strand of CM077285.1, from coordinate 63,781,697 downwards.
CAGTCACTCCGCGGTCACACACACAAACACACACACGAATAAAAAGAGCAATGGAGACCTCCCGGGTGGTTGCTAAGAAAATAAAGTATGTAGGATACTGAGAAGGAAACTTATAAGGTAAGAAGAAAATTGCCTGCTCCCCCCCATATACGCACACACACACACTAACAACAGAGAGAAGGATAGAGAAAACTCATTACCACTGTCTGTCAGGGCGCTGACAGACACATACAGGGACAGCTTGACCAGCTGTCTAATGTCTGGGAAGGTCATTAGGATTTGCTCTCTTGTTAGCTTGGCCTTTCCCTTTCCTGAGTCAATCTGAATGAAAAAGAAAGCACAGGTTACAAAACCAGCCATGAAAGGGGGTCAGTGGTGAGTTTGGGGGGTGCTCATGTAAAGGATTGGGAGGTGAGACTGAAAAGTGGAGGTACTGACGTTCACTCTCTGCAGAGAGGCAGGAATACTCTTCTTCTCACCATCCTCTGTCAGCACGCCAAAAACCACAAATGCCTTCCCTGAAACGTCCTCTCCATACAGGTACCTGCCAAGCAAAACAAAGGAAGGCCTTCACTTTTCATGTAGGGCAATTATAGTTGTGAGGAAGCTAAATTTCACAAAGAAAACTGGTCACAACAGAAGGCGTACTGAAAGTGATGACTATGTCTGACTATGACTATTTGCGGGTGTCACAGATTTTCTTTTGGCAGTTCTGTGACATCCATGATTTCCATGATTATTCAGCAATTTTTGGTGGTAGCTGTCAACCTTAATGTACCCTATGCAGTTAGTCCTTGCAATCAGATATTTAATGGCCCCTGTCAACAGTGTTGATGCTGAGGCCTCCTTCTCCCGTTATGGCAACGTTGTCAGTAACAGGAACTCCATAAAAGACTGAAACCTCACAATTTATAAAATACATTTGTACCAAAAAAGAAATACACACGGTAACGCTGTGTTTCTGACAATGTCATGTTCATTTTTATTTGCTGACATTTGGTGTGCACCTTCATGCGAGGGAAGATTGTCATGCGCTCTTTACTCTATGGAGTGCATTCTTACGAGTTTAAATCACTAGTTAGCTAGCTTGGTCAGGTGGTTAAGAAAACAATTTCATTATCATTATCATAACTAACATTAAACTAACATTTAGCTTGGCGAGTATTTTGTAGTATATTGCAATATGTGTTTTGAATAATCATACAGCAATGTCTTTTAGTTAGCCAACTATACATAGAGGAATTGTTTATATCACTACCTAGCTAAATTATGTCAAATTAACACTGTTCACAACCTAAGTATCAAACTAGCATCAACGACACTATATCATTATTCCGGGTTGGGAAAAATTTAGAACATTTGGAAAACAATCATAATTTCACCGCTACCTGAAATGTTATCTTACCTTGCAGCTACCTCAACAGACAGTTCTGTTTCATCGATATAAAAGAATTTCTTCTCTGGTGTCAGCGTGACTTCAATATTTGGCTTAACTTCACAGAGAGAAAAAAAACAAAAATTGTTACCCATTGAAATTGGGATTTGGACCATTGGTCAACAAGGCTCAGAAAAGAGATCATCCTACCATATTCTTTGACCTCAAACTCATAGGTAAAGTTCTGCAGGTTGTTTTTGAATCTGGATACCATCTTCCATGTCCCAACACTGTTAACAGAGAATGGCAGGGATCAGTGGTCCCAGGCCGGAATACGGGGGTACGAGACCAAGAGGAAACCTGAGCAGGATTTTGTGTCTGGCAAAACAAACCTGCTGGTCTCTGGGAGTCTGTACTGTTGTGAGCCGATCCCATTGTTAGGATAAATGATTTCTCTCCTGACAATGTTTCCACCAGGAGACTGAATGACAAATTAAAATAACATTTTATAGCAATATTTTTTATGATTTTTTCAAGTGTAACATACATGATACAGGATTCACAACACTCTGAACAAGATACAGTAGTGCCTCTTTGTCCCGCTAAGAAAAACACACTCCCTCCCACTGCAACACACCTTGTGGCAACCCCCCTCCCTTCCTCCCTCATCCCCAAACCCCAAGTTCCCGTGCCCCTCAAAAAAAGGGATGTAACAACAACAACAACAAAAATAAATACAAAGCAAAAAGGGGGGAAAAAACAAGTACTTCCCTACATTTCACATCAAAGAATCCAATACTGTAATTCACCACTATGAAGTCATCAGGCTTAAAAGACTTTTTTTTCTGGCGGCCAATAGAACCTCAGAATTAAAAAAAAGGTGAAGTGTTCAAGAGTAATTGTGTGTTTGGAAGACAGAAAAGAAAAACAGGACACACACCAATAAATGTTTTTCAAGAGTGTGTCCTGTCATTTTTTTTCTGTCCTGTGAACACACAAGCTCTCTTTAGCACTTCACATCATCTTAAATCTAGAAACGTTGCCTTTTTCAAGAGCTGCGCAAAATGTAAAGGACACACCTTTATGTGCAGTATTTACAGAATGAAATGGAGATCAAGTGAGATCAGTTAGGTAAGACCAATTCTCAAGGTAAGAATGGGTTTGTACACAAGAATTAGTGTGTACACATATGGTCTCATCATTGAATCCATACAAATAGATTTCAGTGTAAACATGGCATATGTGTATTGGCTTTAGTAAAACCATTTTGATGCTGCCTCAGGGACTTTTTAAATGATTAAGGTTTGTAAGACAACAAAGACTCTTACCATGATGTCCACAGAAACAAGATTTCTTGTTGGCTTCAGTGCAGCATCCAAAGCAAACACCCTGTAAATAACTAGAATATCAATTCCTTGGTTAATTGAATGAGCAAACCATCAATAGAAAATTCTTCAGTGCACATGATTGAATGCAATTGAAGTAATGGAACGCATGCAAGACATAGCTGTGCACACTGTCATTGAGTTACATTACATTACAGGCATTTAGCAGACACTCTTATCCGGAGCACAACTTTTTTACTTAGCATCCAATTATACAGCTAGATATATACTGAAGCAATGCAGGTTAGGTACCTTTCTCAGGGGTACAACGGCAGTGTCCTACCGGGGAATCAAACCTGCGACCTTCAGGTTACAAGACCAACTCCTTACCCATTATACTACACTGACGCCCATCATTGGATTGGTCCATTTGATTTCCTCCAGAACTGAAGAGTATGCTCTGCTCTTTACTCAAATTATGTATTTACATGGCACCCTCTTCAATGTGCCTTTTTGCCCATGAGCCCATTTCTCCAGTTAATAGTGCTGTGCGTATAGATTATGGAACAGTGACCTTCATCCCTGGTCCTGGTGGGCCACACGGTCTGCTGATTTTTGTTCGTGCTTTAATACCAGCAACCAATTCAGACACAAGAAGCCAGGTGAGGTGAGTTAACTGTGTAATAGACTGCTTAGATCAATAAATAACGGCAAAAGCCAGCAGACCCTGCAGCCCACCAGGACCAGGCATGACGATCACTGGGTTAGAATCTCTGCAAAAGGCTTTCCACAGTCGTACCGTTGTCGAGTGGAGAGTAGATGGTTTTGTCAGTTTGTGCAAATATATATCCAGACTGGAAGGAGACCTGAATGGGCTTCTCCAGTTTCTTCTGGGGAAATATTGCTTGTAGGTAGACATACTGTTGCCTGAGTGTTTCTTCTTCAAAAACATCAGAGATCTGGAATGAATGAAGAGAACACATTGTGGATTTGTAAAAATAGACCGTTATTTAACTTGCTAAGATTAGATATAGGACACTTTCAATAACAACCTGACCGACAGGTGTGAGTACTAAAATGTTTCTTTTCATTTTGTTCCTTTCACGCCCTTTGCAATCAGCACTATGATCATGATTTCTCAGATTTGCTGCCTCAATAAGGATGGCTGTGAGGGAAGGAAGCAGAGTGACAGGAAGTTACCGCATCAGTACAGGAAGTGATGATGTGACAGGAGTAAATGGTCTCCAGCACCCACCAGAATTTCCTGCAGAGCCTGGAAACTGTTGTCTTCGCTCAGGGTCACTGTTTTGGAGAACAGGGTTCGGTATTTGCCAGGGAAATCCATCACCCTGATTATGACGCTGAGGCTTCCTCCTGTGTACTCCTGCGCTTCCACGAACACTTTCTCCTCACAGCCCACCCGTAGCAGGTTTGGCGCAGTCAGAACAAATCTGCGCAGAGAGGCGGCGTCACATCAGGGGCATTTTGCAGACGTGCCTGTCCAGAGCGACTCAGACAGCTTTCACGGTTTTTTTTCACACAGCATCTGGATATGTATGCTGAAGCAATGCAGGTTAAGTGCCTCGCTCAAGGGTACACCGGTAGAGTCCTACCTGGGAATCGAACCTGCAACCTTAACCATTAGCCGGACCGACACTCACTCAAGAGTCGGGGAAGTAGGAATGAGGGTACAAGGTTGATTAGGGGGAAGGATCACAGGACTGGGGGGAAGAACAACATTTAACCCCCCCCCCCCCCCCGCCCCCAACAAATAAAATATAAAATAAACACACAGACGGTCCAACAGTAGCCTCCGAATATCCTGTATGGGATGATCTTTTGTCTTCTATTTTGTGTTTTGGGGCAGAACTTCCTAAAGTCCCTGCAGAGTAGTATAGTCCTGACATCCATGCATATTGTAAATAAGCAGGATTAAACAGTATCAGATGAAATACAGAATTTGGTCTCAGTGCACTGCATTGGCGTTCATATGATAGAAAAGTAATGCTAGCAACCCTAGAACCAACCATACACTCATTGAACTATAATAGAGCACAGTGCCAAAACAAATTTTCCCATAGCTTTCAGATAAGAAACAGGAATTTTGGGGAGCAGAACTTTGGACTCAATCGCACACATAGTTGTTCATTAGCCTTTCGTTTGCTCACTGTTCTGTTGCAAATACACTCCTCCCATGTTTATCTCAGCTGCATACTGATTCTCCAGTGATTTCAAATACAGAACTGCTTCATGGACTATAATAATAATAATAATAATAATAATAATAATAATAATAATAATAATAATCCTACCACCACTACTACAACGAGTAATAATAATAATGATATATTCATCATCTTCATCATCATCATAATAATCAAAATAAAAATTAGTTGGACAATTGCAATGTGTTTAGTTGGCATTCACACATCAGGTTTAAACTCCTAGAACACAAAACTGCATTACAAGTGGAACAGAAATCCAAATCAGTGAAATGAGGATTAGCTGTTCCAGTTGTAAAGCAGTCCTGCGGTCAAGTGGTTTATAAACCTGAATTTTTAAACACAGACGCACACACCGCAGTTGACCAAGTACGTAAAAAGCACCACACAAATAAAATTGATTTGAAAACTGAGATTTATATGCCCAGTGCTTTGTGGGCCACAGGTTTAATGTGATTTAAAAAAAATAAAAGGCCCTTTATCCAGGACTGGATTGTGCGGTATACTCACAGCGGTTCACACTGAGAGAGCGCAGGGAGAGAGAGGGCCAACACCGCCAGCCACAGCACGCCCACGTGCATTTTGTATGTGGGGTCCATGTGTATGTCTGTGACTTTTACCTGGGAAACCTACTCTTTTATAGTCTGTAGAACAAAATTTGCAACCTTGCATTATAATCAACCCATTGATTTTGTGCTGCCTAAGTAAGCTGAGCCAGATAACCTCTGCTCTAGGTTGTGCAAGCAGTTACGGAAAAAGGGGGAACTCAGAATTATTCAAAGTTCAGAGTGATTGAAAAACACCTAGAAAACAATTGGCCTCATTCACCAACCGTTCTTAAGAATTTTCTTAAAACCCACCTACGCAGTTTTCACGAAGATTCTGACATTCACCAATGTTTTCTTATTTGGGATTTGTTCTTAGGTAATAATAATGATAATAATAATAATAATAATAATAATAATAATAATAATAATAATAATAATAATGTCAAAATAACGATACATTCAAAACAATAAAGTCGGCGGATTCCTGTAATCTTCAAGGTTTAATATCCTACATATTCTGATAGAGTTTAATACTCCACACATTTATGGTACAGCGGTCCTGTGAATTCAACTCTCAGTTCATCCCTTTTCAGCATCGATGAGTTAGCCTCATACTCGTTCAGTTCGGGTGTGCCCGTGTAAGTAATCACAGTCACTGTGACGTAAAACAATGCGGACCCAGGGGGCCAGGGATTGCCAATCTCCGTGAAACTCACATAAGCTCCAGTGGTTACTCGAGGTATTGCAGTTTAGTAAGCCTCTGGTCTGGTGCCAAAAAGCTAATTTTGCACAACCTAGAGCCGAGCAAATTACATACCTTTTTTGCATTGCTTTTATTTATTTTTATTTATTTGTTATTATTATTATTATTATTATTATTATTATTATTATTTGTTTGTTCGTTTTCTCTCTTTTTAATTATAATTAAAATGATTATTTTTAATTATTTTAATTATTCTTTGCAATTATTTTCTGTGAAGCGCATTGAGTTGCACTTACTGTATGAAATGTGCAATACAAATAAAGTTCGATTGATTGATTGATTTCTCCATTGAAGTTCATTCAAAAGTATGAATTTACCCTGGCAAAATTTAATTATTTTGGACAGTACATTTAAGATCTAAAATTTCATCATTGAACTAATTTCTCACCAGGCACAGATTTTTTTTTTTTCCCCCAAAGTCCCACAGAAGAAGATATAAGATTTATTTAATTCCAATTTGGTCCGCATGGTTTTACATCACAGTGAGAAAAGTCACAGTTCGTCGGATGATTTGAAAGCTTTTTCGGAGCGCACCCACGCGGGTTGACGTTATTAACCGCGTTTCCGTGATCATTCACGTTTAGCTACCCAGTGCGCACGCTCTGGTGCCAAAAGCCCCATAGTCAATCATGGCAGTGTCCGTGAATTGGCTTCACGCGCCATTGAGCAGCTCCTTTGGCAATCCATGGAACCGCTGAACGGAAGCTGTCTCCAGTAATTCTCGATGTGCGGACCAAAATGGAATGAAATAAATTTTATATCTTCTTCCGTGAAGAAAAAAATCAGTGCCTGGAGAATAATTAGTTAAATGTGAAGACATTTTAGAGCTTAAAAGTACTGTCCAAAATAATTTTATTTGGCCAGGGTAAATTCGTAGTTTTGAATGGATTTCAATGAGCAAATTTGCTTTTTGGCAGAGGCTTACTAAACTGCAATACCTCGAGTATCCACTGAGGTTTTATGAGTTTCACGGAGATTGCCAATCCCTCCCTGGGTGAATGTTGTGCGAAAGCAGAGTTTGTATTGGCGTAGCTTGTGTACACATGCGGCGTTCGTGAAACGCGTTAGGTTTCAAAACGCAAGTACATTCAGACCTGAAACTCCATATTTGGGGATTCTTTTTTACTGACCGCAGGTGAGCCGGAATCACCTGTTCCCAGAAGAAACCAACTCTTTCACGCCTCGTTTCTGCTCAGGCCATTCATAACCACGGAATAAAGTACCGCAGTAAAATACAGACGGGTGAGTCTACCGATTTCGTGAACATGGAAGAAAAAACACCCAAACCAGTCTGCTGTCGTACAAACAACAACAAAAAAATTATCGATCAAGATTGAGAGTCAAACGGGCGTTTCTGTCCTGGGCCCCGGAGCCTTTATTATTAACCAAACAACAAATTAGTGCGGCAACCGTGTTCATTAATGAGTCTCAGAAGTTTGCTGTCAGTGTAATCCGAAACTTTGTTGGCTCCCATTTTGCTCTTAGCAGGTGTATCTGGATCTGCAGCATACCACAGGCACGCCACTAACATTTTTTGTTTGTAATTTCTGCATTTTTCATATGACTGTGTTATCGAAATCATAAAAGAATCATAACATTTACTCGCCTCGCCACATTTATCTGTGCGTTATATTTTTATATTAAGGGCCGTTTGAAAGCTTATAACTGAAATAATTGCTTTTTGGTCTCGGTTTTAGCAACAGTTGTTTATCCTTACTAACGGAACTCCTCTCATTATGTTGTTCTCTCATTCTACGTCATTAGTATTATCTTCTCGTGGTCATACTTTTATAACGACTAAATTTCTCATTACTTTTCCATACTTCTGTTTGCAAATTATCCTCACTTCATGCACATAGTCTTGTCTATTTGTTTATTCCAAAATATTATATATATTTAATCATAGCACCTAGCACACAGGGACAGTGCACACTGCAAACTTATTGGCATTATATCCGCATTAGCGTCAATGTAAATGTGCACGGTTGAGCCGTGTAGCTATTTTCCATTAGTTACCGTAGCCTACAGAGTGGATTTGTGTTGCGTGGTATTGGTGTATTATTATTAACAGCATGAGTCGGTTTGACTCGATTCTTCTTGTGAGTCATTCGAAAATAAAACGAATTGACTGTTGTGTGCAGTGTACAAAACAACATCGTTGTCGCGGTTTTATATGAAAATGATCAGATATCAATTTTGGGGAGTATGGCAGGATTCTGAGTGGGTGAGCCCAGCCCAGCTAGACACACTTCACTGGAACGGGTCCGCTGATCACCGCTCGTCCTTTTGGGTGGGCGACACCTTTCTCTATTACGTTTACATATCAAACACATTTGATGCGTGTTAAAAATGTCTACGTTTCTACAGCCCATTCTACCTAGAATCTGTCCCGGTGAGCTTCACAATTTATACGGGCCAAAGCCCTCACACAGCAAGAAAAAGGCAACCATAGCGAGGACAACTGGGTGCCACATTGTGGAAAAAACAAGCATTAAATGCACGTTAAATATTATTAAATATTAAATTCATGTTATGCAGTTTAATAACGTAATTTTATGTTTTGGAAGGGTTAATACATAGTTTGCAAGGTGGGTGCATCACTGATTGATTCAGAAGTGTTAGTACTAGTACAAGTGTTTTGCATGTTAGAAGAGAAACCTTATAAATCAACCCTATAGTTAATGGTGAGCCCATAAAGCAGAGCTAGAACTGGGCTAATATTTTCATGCTTCTTCTGTTGAGTTAAAAAAGCCAGATGGAGTTTTTTTAAACCCTTTAAGATGTAAGATCACAAATGTGTGTTAAGAACATTCTAATGCTGATGTAACAATCATTACTGCTAATCGAAAGCAGGGGAGTTCTAGAGCAATGATTTAGAATTTTGACCTAACGTAAGAAAAAAACTACTCTTCAAAGGATTAATGAAGTCCTGGGGCAGCCAGTTGACTGGGCTTTGCAGTTAACTGAGCTGTGTCTGCAGCTGGATGTTCAATACAGCTCTGCTGTACTTAATAAAACAATGGCCAACATTTCTCTCATTAACACAGCCTTCTCATTCACACCTCCCAGCGTTCCCAGTGAAATGGGCTCGACTTGACCGTGCGCTTTTGCGAATTGGATGACCTCAATTCTCCGCCCAAGGCCCAGATTGACAGCTTTGAAGGCGGGGCCTAAGCAGCTGTGGCTGGCTCTCCTGCTTCTGGTCCAGGGGGCCACTGTTGCCCAGGGTGAGTCCCACAGGCCAGCCAGTGCACAACATGCTCCTGCAGCATTCTCCCTCCCCCAGGCTAAAGTACACTGAGGCCAGAAAGTGGCCATTTTCTGTTTGCACGACTTGCATTGTGCGCTGCGCCCACGCCTGGGTTTCTGTCTGAATACAGACACAGATACTGATACAGATTCTGATGGGGATACTGGTACTGACACAGGTACAGATACAGTTACTGATACTGACACAGGTACAAATAAGGTATTGGTACTGATACAGGTACTGATACTCGTATTGATACTGATACAGATACAGCTAGAGGTACAAGTACAGATACAGGTATTGATAGTGATACAGGTACTGATAGAAATACGTCAGTATGCTTATCAGTGTGTCCAGTCTGTCCTTGTCTGTGAGTATTTATTTAGGGGAATCATTAACTAATTTTCCCGTCACTGTTTTGTATTAAGAGACCTTTGCGGTCTGTGAGATGCAATAGTGCTGTTTGATTTCTCTGCTGCCCAGTGTCCTGACACTGTAAAGAAAACACTTGACCTCAGAGGAACGTGTTTGCCACAGTCTTTCGGAAAATCAGGTGACTGCGGGCTCCGAGTGGTGGCTTCCGCAACCCAACCCAAGAGCCAAGTTTCTCAGAGACTTAAAAAATAAATAAAGAAAAACACATGATGTAAAATTTAATTGAGTTACTGTATGCTGTTTGTATCCAGGATCCAAAAAAAAAAAAAGAACCATTGAGATTGACATTGCTTTTTCTTCTCCAAGAAAGTGGCACAGAGAAATGCTAAATAATGAACGGAATGAACGTTAGACGGTTGTGTGCGACACCAGCCACACTTCTCAGTGACTGTGACCTGCCCAAGGTTTTCAGTTGAGCGAATGAGACCGTTTACCCTGTCTCCGGGAAAACCGGCCCCCGAAAAACCTTTGAGGAAGGCAGCCGCTGGTGAAAGGAACCCCGGGTGCGCCGTGCGGTGACGCTGATCGTGTCTTTCTTTTGTCTCCGGAACCTTCCGTGGCAGGGGAGAGCATTACGGGGTTCGACGTGATGCAGGAAATCGCCATCCTCTCCGGGCCCCTGGTGAGTCTCCCGGGGTAACAGTCTGTGGTCATTAACATGCATTCACCCCGCAGGGACGTCACAACCGGCTTTGCTGCACGTTACTGTACACCTCGTGATAAGCACACTGTTGGGACATTAAGACTTGAGCACACTGTAGTCTGTGTGAATATAACTTTAGAACAGTGGTTCCTAACCTCGGTCCTGGATACCCCCCCCCCCCAGTGTATGCTGGTCGCTGGTCTTTGTTCCAGCCAACAGTTGCAGTCCCAGAATTTTAACAAGTTGTTTACTTGTTACAAGCAGCCTATTGATTCACACAAGTCTTTAATTTGATCAGTGAAATAATTTTACCTCGTTTATGTAATTTTTTGCAGTATAGCAGAATAAGCACAATGTGAGTATGGGACTTTTGTTCTTCATGGCATGCATAGCTATTTATGACGACATGTGGCTTAAGAGGGTAAATAATCACTCAAAACAGAAAAAGCAGCTAATTAAGAAAAATTAACAGCTTGTTAAAAAGGGAAATCAGCACACACACAGTGGTCCCTGATGTAATGAGGTTGGGAACCACTGCATTAGAATATTGTAGACGGGGACTGGGGCATACTGTATCATACTGTATACCAGCAGAATGCCGTTCCCTTTGATTTGGGACAAACTCGTACGTTAACAGGCCCCCCACACCCCCACTACCCCAAATGATGTAGCTGCAGCAGCGGTTGAGGCACCCACAGTGGTCTGGGTGTGTTTGATGTTTTTGGTGGCTGACCCCGCTCTGCGTGGGCACTGTTCCCAGGGGCTGGGCCTGATGGTCGGCGTGGCGACGGGCCTGGTCCTGGCCCTCATGCTGTGCGTGATCCGGAAGATGAGGCGGAGTGAGGGGACGTACCAGCCCAGGAAGGAGGAGCAGACGGGGACGCGCAGCGTGGAGACCCCCGACGCCCTCAAACTGCCCAAAGAGGAGCGGCTCATCTGAGCGCCCCCGTGCCAACCGCCCCTTCATCGGGGCACTAACCGTCTGTTCTGCTGCCCCTGCCCCAGCCACAGGCCCTCTGCACCCCCATCCCCCACCCCCCTGGTGAGGGCAGATGGTGTATCCAGCTCCTCCACTGCTAGCCTCACCCTCAAACCGTTCCCTAACCTCCATAACAGCCTCTATGACCTCTGACCTCGGTGAGGGTAGGCGATACTCCCAGCTCTAGCACTTGTAGCCACACCCTGAGACTTACCCCCCCCACCCCCCCCGTGCTTCTCTAAGTGCCCCCTTCAGCCTCCCCACCTGCCCTGGGAGTGGGACAGGGCACTGGAATGTGGATGCCTTTCTGCCCCACAAACCCCAGCTGAAGCTTCTTGCCCTCTCTGCCAGGCTCCATCTTGGGAGAGAGAAACTAAGCTTCACCAGTTTACCTGTCTCTGTCTTTCTCTCTCAGTCTCTTTCTCTATGTCTCTCTGTCTCTCTCTTTCTGTCTGTCTCTGTCTCACTATCTCTGTGTCTCTCTGTCTCTGTGTCTCTCTGTCTCTTTCTGTGTCTCTATCTCTTTCTTTCTCACTCTCTGCTGCAGGTCTGTACCTGTACCTGTGCCTGTGTTATTCTGAAGGGCAGTAACTGTGGGCCAGTGTCAGGGCTGTTAGTTATAATTTAATCATACCTTTTTTATGTAATAAATAGTATAAAGAACACTATTTACCATTTTGTGTTACTTGTTGGTTAACTGTGGAGGTGTGACACACCAATCTTCTATCCAGTCATTTTTGTTTACATGCAAAACCGCTATGGAGTGTTTGAGACCGGTTCGTCTGCATTTTTGTGATCTCACCGCATAGGAGACACTCAGTTGAGTCATTACCTGTACAGGTGACAGTCTTCCATTAATGCACCTGCACATGTTACACTGAGCTGAATATTTACCTCTGTAGTCACCGTGGTTTTCTCTCTTACCTGTACAGTTAGCTGCATTCTGCACCTTTAATTATTAGTAATGTTATTTCTGCAAATTTACCTGTGCAGGTGAGACACTGCTGGACATTTACCGGTACAGATGACGGGATACTAAACATTCTTACTGCACTTGATCTTCGCCGAAAGTTTGATAAGCAGTTGAATGTTTTTACCTGTACAGGTGAAAGGTGACTGAACATTTACCTCTAAAGGTGACATTCTACTGAATGTTGTCATGGTACGTTTCAGTAGCCTGGCTCAACCTGAACAGTGAATACATGATTACATTGTATGAGCACGATATATGAAGGCTTGCGTTACATGATGTGATTTGTGAATACTCTATATGTAAAGACATTTAAAAAATATATTTTGTGCCAAAAGCAAATCCCAGATGCTAATGTGTAAAATGAGAATTAAATAATAATTGGTAAAGAAACATCAAACCGTTTTTGTTTACACTGAAGAAAGATGAACTTGTTACCACAGCTGTAAAATAAATAATCTAAGTCTTTACTTAAAAAAGGGGCATTTGTTACATTTGCCTTTAAAAAAAAATCTGTTTCATGTCTATATTTATGTAAGGAGTGTTTGTTTGACTGGTTATTCTCTTGGACCCATCTGGGTTTGGTGTTACTGATGGAAGAAGAGTTTAATACGCTTGTCTCGGATGTACTGGGTGACACTTTTCCATTATGACTGCAGTGACTCTGCCGTTGTGACGGTCCTCTGGACTTGTGTGTTTTGTTCATAAGATTGTTAAGGTATATGGTGTTTCCTCATGTTTTTTTAATCCTGTCACATTGAAACTTCTGTCCACCTCTTTATCTACATGAATTAAATGAAAACTGAAATTCTCATCACTGTAATTTTGATCAGTTATTAGTTTGATATTTACTGTGTGTGTGTGTGTGTGTGTGTGTGTGTGTGTGTTTGTGTGTGTGTCTGTGAGCGGGCCAGCGTGCGCAAGAATGCATGTGCATACTTGTGTGCCTGCATACCCATGTGTAGTAGGGCTTTAGCTTGTCCGTTGCTAGCTGTCTTTGAATAATGCTTTTGTTTCAAGTCGGTGCACTAGTGTACTACTTTATCTACAGCGGGCTTGATTATGTCAGCTTCCTCTGATTGCAAGTTTTTGAAGTCCAGTGAAATCGCACGCAGATGCAGAATGCACCCCCTGGTTTTTCCATGGTAGACTGCTCCGTCTCTGCGAACAGCAGTCTGCGTTCTCATGCTGGCCACAGTGGCCGGTATGTATTTGGCATTTGTAGCTAGCCGAACAGCGTTTGTGAATGAAAAACATTCAAACGCTTTGTATTTAATTTGAAGTTTAGGTCAAATGTCTGTTCAGTTGAAGAGACAGTTGAGACACTTGCAGCGGCGTTCATGGAGGGAAAGGACGGAGGTGCTGCAGGAGGGAGGGGTGTTTTGTGAGGTACTGTACGGGGGAGAGGCTTTGGAATTGGATGTGGAGTGTTGTAAGGCGTGAGGTTTGTCTTGGAGGAGTGGAGCATTAACGAGGACTTGGAAGAGGAGATGGAATGAGGGGGAATGGAGATGCATCCATGTCAAATCCAAACACCCCCCCCCCCGCCTCCCCCCCCACAACAAGTTCAACTTTCCTGCCAGGTGCACGATAAAAGACAAAAAAATAACATGCTTTTCATTTCAATTTATTAAAAAATGCAACAAACTGACACGTAAGCAAATATATATATTTGATATTAAAAGGCAAGGCAATAATGTGTAAATTTGTCATCACAGCTCATGACAGTGTCAGTGTCAGTGACATGCTCAACATGATCCTACTAGTGAGAGAAAGCTGAAATGAATCTAGGGTCAGTGCATTGGGCCAGTGCTATCCAGCATGAGAAATCGATGTCTCTGACTGATCTGAAATAAGAACAATAAACGCACACCCCCTACTCTTTTTGACGTGCCCTTGGGATCTTTAACGACCATGGCAAATCGGACCCTTTGGTTAACATCTCCCCTGAGGAAAAGGAAGGCACCCAGATCTCTGTACTGGGGTACTACAGTATGTTTCTACTCAGTCCAGGGAGAACCTACTGCTGACAATGCTAACTTCCAGCAGCCAGCTAGCTTTCCTGGAACAGGAGTGTCCAAAATTCAAAAAGGGCCAGTGTGGATGCAGGGCTCTGTTTACGCTCAGCACTACAATGTCTGAATAATTGTGTTCTCCAGTCAAGACCTTTATAAGTAGAATCGGGTGTTGTAACATTCGACAAAAACAAAAAACCTGTAAACCTTTTCGGATAAGACTGTTCACCCCTGTTCTGGAGGGTCGCACCCCACACCTGCTTAGATTCATTACTAAACCATGAGAAGGGTACAGGGTGGCATGGCTGCTGGAATACCAGCTTTTATTTGTACCTTTTAAAATTTCAAACATGGAACCAATTTAGTTGCCCTTCTCTGTGCTTTTTTTTGAAGAGCCTTAGTGGTAATTTCACATATGGGAGTCTGAGTGGCGACACATTGAGTTGGGGTCTGGGTGATTGGCTGACCTGTGTGTCTTTGACAGACAGGTGGACAGAAAGGAAAGCTGTTAGGTGGACATGAAAATAACAAGTTGCACAAATTAAGTAAATTGAGTGACACCACCTTTGATAAGTAAGCAGAAGGAGAGACTAAAAGGCTTTGCAGTAAGGAGTCCCAGTTTAGCTCCAGACCTGGACTGCACTTTTCTCTTAAGTCTCCAGGCTGGAGCTCAGTGTGACGAGTGACACCTGCTGGCCACAGATATGAACTGCATTGTCAGTCACCATTGGCATCTCTGGCAGAAACTGTCATGCCACAGTTTGCTGTGTATTGGCCTGTGGGCTGGCCACTGTCTCTCTCTCACACACAGAGTCAGGGACTGATCAAGCTTCAAATCTCTTCTTCAGCTCGGACACCTTGACAGGGGGCAGGTGTTGCTCCTCACCTTCCGCAGTGATGTCCGGGTCTGTGTGCGCCTCACCAGGAGAAGGCCTCATGGGCGAGGTTCTGATGGGCTTAGACGTGTCCCCCGGCTCAGGGGGGCCAGCTTCAGGGGAAGGTCTTTTGTTGGGAAAAGAATTTTTGAGAGCAGAGTTCCCGCCTCCGAAGGCATTGCCTGGCTTCCAGGCCCCGCCCCCTTCTCTAGCCTGAAACAGAGCCAGAGCAGACTGCACCCTGGGCATGGGGGACCTGTTGTCCCCCTGTTCGTCTGCCCCTTCCCCCAGCCCTGCCCCGACGTCAGGACCCGGCTCTGTCAGTTGGCCAGCTGGGGAGGGGCTGGGAGGGTCTGTGACCTGGCTGTCAGCACTGATCTGGGGTGTGCTCACACGCCCCTGTTCCTTCAGCTGGGCCTTCCATCCCGATTCCACTCTTCGTCCTGCTCCGGATGGCTCATCCTCCGAGGTGACCTCAGAGGAAGGGGCAGGGCTGAGGGTGGTGGTGGGGCTTTGAGCAGATACTGCCTCTGGTTCCATAGATGAGGGTGGAGCTCCTGTTCGCTGAGGCTGGTTTTCATCTTGGTGCTCCTGGCTCTGAACCTCCTGCTGTCTCTCCTGCTCCTCCTCTTTTACTCTCTCCTCCTTCTCCTGCCACTGGAGGCTCCTCACTTTCCTCCCTGCCTCTTGATAAGGCTCGCCAGGTCTGTCTTTTCCTTCATCTTCCAGCATCTCCTCCTCCTCCTCCTCCTTCTCCTCTTCCGCCTCCCCCTTCTGCTTGCCAGTCCCCTCCTCTTGCTCCTCCCCCTGTGCATCTGACCCCTCCTCCTGCTCCTCTGGCTCCTCCTCCTGACCCCAGCTCAGGAGACTTCCGCTCCTCCCAAGGGAGGCACTCAGACTCTCCTGGCTTGGTGCGGCCATCCCCTTCTGAAAAACACAGGAGAGTGAAACAATGAGGGACAGATGGCTGTGTGTCTGTGTATGTAAATGTGCATGCCCTTGTGTGTACAACTTGTTGTATAATTGTGTACGTACAACTTGCATGTTTTGTGAATATGCATGTGTGTGCACATGCATTTGTACATACATCTGTTCAGGTGGAGGAATAACATGTAATCCAAAATAATGGTGAGTTTGCTCCCAAATAATTACAGATTTCAGAAAGAATTTTTGAAACATCCTCATAAAAACTCCCGTCTGTTTTTCGAGGGCTCCTACCCGAATGATGTAGTCGGCCGAGTCGGGGCCGAAGAAGTCCAGGCTTCGAGTCCCGTACAGGAGTCCGCGCTCGTGCACGCTCCGAGTGCTGAGCGTGTCGAAGATCTCCCCCAGCAAGTCCATCTCTTCTGAGTCCGGCAGCAGGTCTCCATCAACCTCATCCAACTGCACACTGTCTGACCTGCCCTGATCCTCTTCCACAGCCCTGACACACACACACACACACACACACATACACATGCACACAGGTATTTACACACACGTATGTATACAAATACGCACACACGCACACACACACACACAAAACACAAACCCAGGTGTGCATATTCGGGCCCTTACTCTTCCTCCCAGTCTGGTTTCCAGGTGCTGCTCTTCTCTGGTGTTCTCTCCTCATGCTGGCGGTTGTACCTGCGAGCTGGTCGACGTGGCCGAGACTGACACACAGCACGATGTGGCACAGCACAGCACGCATAGCACAGCATAGCGCAGCACGGCACAGCACAAACCAGCACAGCATAAACACAGGACAGCACGCATAGCACAGCACAAACACAGCATAAACACAGCAGGGCACATCACAGCACAAACACAACGCAGCACAGCATAAACACAACATAGTACAAACACAACACAGCATAAGCACAACGCGGCAAACACAGCACAGCACAGCGAGGCAAAGTGCACAGCATCACACAGTATAGTGCAGGACACAACACAGCACAGTAAAAACACAACAACACAGCACAATGACGCAGCACATATAAATAACAGCAATGCAAGCAGAGAACACTAGTTACCATTTGAAAGGTAAAATAAGTGCTTAAGTCACCCATCTAAAGAAATGAATTAAAGGCTGAATTTTAAGACAGGGAAGTACTGGGGAAGGGACTTACCTTTCCAAAGTGCTGTGTGATTGGCAGGCGGTTCTGCAGACAGTCGGACTGTACCCGACGATGCACATAAGTTCCTGCGACTTCAGACCGCAGAGAGCCCCCTCTGTAGAGCAGGGCCACCTCATTCTCCTCCTGTCAACATGCACATGATGCTGCTAAATGCACACATTCACCAGGAGAAGCACACATACACAAATACACACACGTTCACCTCGAGAAGCACACATACACAACTACACACACATTCACCTGGAGAAGCACACAAATACACACACATTCACAAGGAAAAGCACACATAACTCAGACAATATTCAAAACATTCACACAGTGAACACAACCTCGCAACCATCAAGTAAAAAAGAAAAACAAACAAACATACACAGACAATAGGAGGGAACTACCAATATAAAGTCTAATAGATAGAAATCTACATTTTTACCTTGGAACACAGAAGATTCTTCAAGCCGGACTTGGCATGACCTTTAGCCTGAAAGATAATGCAAGAGAACAGGAAGTAATCCTCTTTGCCAGTAAGAAAGATCTAATCACTTAGAGAGCATTCCAAACGTTTATTTTTTTCTCCTTTCCTTGTCTCCTTTCCCAGCACGGAAGGCCAAATGGGTCAAAAATATGTTAAGTTTACGCCTGGAATCACAAGTTGTCAACGTCAGATCATTCCATTTGCTTATTTTAACTCCCTTACCTTGCTCCTAGCTCCACCCTTCAGAGGACGCAAGGAATGGAAGCGGGCAGGGAGGAATTGAGGAAACATTAAGACAAGTGTAACGTCCTTGCTTTGTCAAGCAGTCAGTTTGAAGCCACGTCAATTACAGAGGTGGTAGAGGGGCAGAGGTGGATCCACAGGTCGATCATTATAAGTCACGCGTTTCCGAAAAAATACTTCTGCAAAGGATGAACTTGTGTTTCCTTGCTCAAGAATTCTTCGGGAGCTTCTTAGCTCCTAATACTTTTCTGTGCTCTATTGATCTTGCCTATTGTAATTGAGCCTGGCAATATGAACAGAAGGTGGGGTTTGCACTTTTTGAGAGTATTTAATTGGTTCCAATGCACCAGACAAGATCAGTAAAGCGTAGAAAATTATTCGAATCCAAAACAAATATGTATATGACCCAGGTCTGGTGGTGCAACTGGGATAATTATTTGAGGCTTGACAAAAAACCTATTGCAACCTCTAGCTGGCCGAGGACTGAAGTAACATGCGAGAAAACAAGGTGAGACGAACTGGAGGCTCTAATTATAGGGAGTAATAAATTTACATACTACACACTAAACAAAACATTGTTTTGCACAAAAACAAAAAGTGACATTTGAACTGTTATCCATTACCGATCTTCTCATCCCACCTTGTTTGCCGGACTGCAGGAGGTGAAGCATTGCATTGTAGTATTATTATTCTTTTTTCGCATAAATAGTTTGCATGCTTTGTACACTAAATTCTCTGTTCCATTGTGGGTATTTTTGAGGGCGCATAAATTTTTCAGTTTAAATTCAGACAACAAAATGGCAGAAACTGAATATTGTGCACTGTATATTGAACAGGGAGCAATTTTAGACATGGCTAGAGTCTTTGCTTTACGGTAAAAGGCAATTGTCACCACCAGGAAGGTGCTGAGTGCATTGATGAGAGAGTATATGATAACAAACGTCACTCACAGTCTTGCACATGTTGGCCTTAGACTTGACTGTGTGAATCAGAGCTCCGCCCCCTTTCTGCCAGGGAAAAAAAGAAGAAAACCAAACAACCAATGAACAAACGAGATGCTAATGATGAAAAAATTGTCTCCGTAAAATGCAGGTAAGGCCCCTTAATGTGATAAATTATATGGAAGAATCTGTCTTTGGCCTTCGTAACTTTTGTGGTCTTGCCGGTTGGTGCACATAGATATCTCATGCCATAAACAAAATCCACTCTTGTTCGATTAAGATTGTTCAAAAATAATTCCCAGGAATTAGCTTTAAGAAGCAATGGCGATTAAGCATTTCTGTAAATGGGGTTTGTACCTTCAGGTTCCCAACCAGCTGCTGGTAGGATCGTCTGCCACCTGGAAAGGATGGAAAAACACATGAAAACCAGCTGAACGGGGCTCTTCCTCACCAACAGGCCAGAGGTCAGGAGGATCTGAATGGACAGGTTGGGATGCCACAATATGTCCTTCATTCTGTGTTTAAATCTGCACAGGGAAAAAGGCCATCTGGGTGGGAAAGTGGGAACTTTTTTTTTGTGGGTTGGAAATACATAGAGAAGTTTATTTTTATGATTTCATTAAATAAAGTAATTTCTCTCTCTCTCTCTCTCTCTCTCTCTCTCTCTCTCTCTCTCTATACAAGACAGATGATCAACAATTTTTAAAATTCCCTCTGTCTCTCTCTTACCTGCAGACTCCCCACATTGAAAAATTTCCTCCTCAAACAGATCCACGGGATCCGTCCCTCGGTTTATCAGCTCTAGGCGTGCGTCAATAAACTGTGAGACATCACACACACAGACAGACACACGCGCACACACGGACACATGCAAACGCACACGCACGCACGCACACACACACGCACACACACGCACACACACGGCAGTAAAATTAATGAACTATTAGATGTTTCAAACAGACGCGTGACCAGCGAGTGGCATTTTTATGAGGTCCCATCTCTGGAGTGGCATCCTCCCTGACTTCCTTCGTGGTTTCACTGATCTAAGGTGACTGCTGATTGGTGAGTTGAAGTCTCTGCCTTATTGCTTTCACCTGTCGTGCTCAGGTGAAGAAATGAAGGCACCATGCAACATTGGAGCTAAGTGAAACAGCACAATCCTGGGTTAAATAATTATTTGAAATTCTTTAACTCTTTGAACAGCAATACAATGCCTGCAAATTACAGATCATTAAAAAAACAAAAAAACAACAAAAAAAACACCTATATTCACCAATATTCAGATCAAGCCTCTTATTTCATATTATTGCATGGTTAGTATCATGTTTTCATAAACATTCAAATGTGTATATAACCTTCTATCAGCAGTGAAAGTTATACATCTCTCCCAACATATATGCCAAACATCAATGTGATCATCGCCACGTAAATAACAAGACAGCCTTATAACTTAACCTTTGGCATCAAAGTTATTACATGCAGGGTTCCTGCAGGTAGCAGCACTGCACAAACTCGGCTGGGCCTGCTAGAAATTCTATTTTTCTGTCCTAAACCTCATACATATTTCTGGGTAACAATAACCAAACAGAGCAAGTAACTGTTTGCAATCCATAACCTAGCTCATTTTTCGTGGTGGGTAAGCTGGGCGTCATAACTTAACTATATGTTACATGTCATAACCAGCAGATGGCAGCGCTGCACAAACATACTGCTCACAAAATGTGAGAACTACAGGTTTTTGGCAGCCACAAGACAAAAAGCAGTGTTAGAAACTGCAGTGAGACTACCTAACTGTCTTGTCGGGTGCTGCAGCAACACCATTTCAACACTAGAAGGGTCAGATAGGTCAGTGAAGAGTTGCAGTCAATATAAACAGCCCCATTTTGGTTCTTGTTTCTGTGAGACTTCAGTGTTTCCATGCACGTTAGCTTTACCTGCTTGAAGAACTGCAGGTGGACGGCACTCTCCAGAAACTGCCTCATGCTGTGAGACTTGTGCTTCAGGAAAGATTCCTCGCAAAACCTGACTGGACCCCCCTCCTTGGAGGAGCACAAAACAAAGAAAGGGGATTGAATTCACTGACCGGTTACGGACACCGATACCAAACTTGTAACACGGACTCACAAACTCTGCCCATCATTCCCCTGCAGCCAATGATATCGCATCTCTGAACGGCGCGGTCCAATCACACAACACCCTGGCACTGGTCAGTTAAATCTGACTGCTAGCTGAGAACAGCACAGCACTGCATGGGTGCATCCTGCGGCTATTCCTTTGGGCGTGTCTTTGCTTGCAGGGGTCGCAGGCAGGGCTTCAGTATCCCACATGACCCTCCCCTGTGCTGGCAGGTGTTCCCTCAGCCCCACGGCCTCGAACCCGGAGCTGACAAATGGCCCAATCGGGTGTATAGATCTTACGGGGGGTTGTGGCGGGGTGATGATGTTTTAGTGTGGTTGGTAAAAAGGGTCATTAAGATAATTCATGTAATGACAATGTAAAGATAATGTCTGTAATGTAACCCTTTTATTTTAATAAAGGGACACCATACAACCTCTCCTTTTTATATTTTAAAAATCTACAGTCCCTTTTTTTTAACATAGCCTGTTTAATGCCTCTAATCATGCCACATACATAACAGTATGCACTCACATCCAGTCACTGCTTCTGTCACCAATGCCCCTTTTGTACCTGGTATGGCTCTTCATGTTATATTGTAGGTTTAGGAACTGACTACTACTATTTTTATTTTTGGGAAACTGCCAATTACAAAATGCATTTTACAAGTGACTCACGATAAGAGCATCTGCTAAATACTCAAATACAAATTTAAATGCAAACAGTTTTTCCAGATGTATGTGATGTGGTACACATATACATACAAGACCGAGCTGAGTATTTCATGCTTAAGCAATTCATGATTTGGAAATGATGAGAATCAAAATAATCTTTCCTTTGCCAGTCCTTCCTGAAGGGGACACATGGCCACCCAATAAATGTTTTTCTTGATTAATGCCTGTCAGCACATGTGGGAAATGAAGACGTTCCTGTTGCCTGCTCAATTCCCCATTTGGGACGTGTAGGTGGAGACTCACCGTGGGGCACAGCAGTGCATCTCTGTACCCCCCAAAAAGCAGAGCCTGTGTCTTCAGGAAGGCTCGAGCCACGCCCGAACCTGGGGCCGTAGACTGCTTCTTCAGCCGAACCTTCAGCAATGAGAGCTGGAATATGCAAACACACGAGTTACAGTCTATAACGCACACACAGACACACACACACTTTTGATATGCAGACAAGCACACACACACACAATGGGGCTCCACTCAGGTATTTACACATACGCATTGACACACGCTCCCAGACCTGATGTATGTACATTCACACACACACACACACACACACATTCAGCACCTCAAAACACAGATATACCCAAACACACACACACACACATACACACGCACATGCACATACATGCACACACGCACACAACATATACACACAACGCAATTTGCTCAGCATATCCAATGTACGTTCTGTGTCCTGAACAGATGCAGTAAAGATGTGTCCTTGGGCTTTACCACGTCTGATGGAATCCTCTTCAGGTCCTCGAATGGGGACTCCAGTGTGTTTGTGTCCACGTTCAAAATGACCACATCCTCCAAAGCCCTGCTCCTCACTTTCTGTACAGCACGGCAGGATGAAAAACATACTTTAATTCAAACTGGGGACCACACAAACCAGCAGGATGTGTGGAATATGCAGTGAGAATGACAGGCATGGGCTGTGGTGCATGGATGAGTCTCACAGCTTCGCATCGAATCCAGACCGTGCCAGGGGCAACTGTGGCCAGTAGCTCTATGGGGCAATTGACGACTATGTCGCCCAGGGATGGAATGGCTCCACGTTCATTGCTATTCAGCGACCTCTGCTGGTCGATTGGGCACCCATAAATTGCAGTCAAAAGCCGCATATGAAAGGTCTTACTCTGACTCCACACTAAACAAGCTTAACTGTAATTTGCAATTTTAAAAAAAGCAGTTGGCAAACACCATGTGTTTCAGAGGAGAACCGTGGATGATGTCTACACTTTCCCGAATCGGCAGTGGGGTTCACAGCATGAACGCAGCTGTGGTTGCAGACAACTGGGCATTCCAAATTGGGGTGGAAACTGCCCCGTGTTAGGCACCAAATTTATTTTAAGCATGGTAGTTACCTCCATAAGACTGCAGTGGACACCAATGATGTAAGGCATGGGAGCACTGTGGAGAGAGAGAGAGAGAGAGAGAGAGAGATGTTAGTGACATGGAAATAAAAAAAAATATGCATCGCCCATTTTTTTCTCCATTCTATTTACTTTTATGTATTATTATATGATTATTATATGATTATTTGCCATTAACATCATCAGCATTATTATAATTACCACTTATATTGATTTTTGTGATGCACTTTCATTTATTTATTATGATCATTATTATTATTTATTTATATATTTATTTTATTCCCCCATTCTTATTTCTCAATCCCCCAATCAGAGGAAAGTTCTTGTTTTAATGTATGGTTACTGTTCATGTGTTTTTAGTCTTTGATGTTTGCATCAAATGATACAAGTATTGTTCTATGTTAAATGTATGTTTTTTATAACATTATATGCTTTGGCAATACGAAATGTACTGTTTTGTCATGCCAATAAAGCAAACTGAATTGAATTGAGAGATGTTAATGCTAATGCTGGCATGATGCAAAAGATACTGTAAAGTAAATATTGGAGGAGAAGCAACAGGAACAACAAGATTATTGGTACAGAAGAGCTAGCAGCAATCCAGCACTTTAGTAGAGTCCTAAAAAGTATATACAAGCACAGACGTTTTAGCCAATAGCACCCACCAACTGCTTTAGCCCTTAGAATTTACCAATAGTTTTAACCCTTAGTACTCACCGGCAGCTTTAGCCCATTGCACTTTAGAGCCCTAGCACTCACCAGCAGTAGTCCAGCAGATGAGGGGGGAGCACGGGGATGAATATGTGTTGCCAATACATGGGGTACAGCATGGCACTGCAGGCGTGGACACAGGCCGTCAACTGGGGGAGGGGGGGGGGGGGGGGGGGGATTGCAGAGTCAGGGGGTACATTCGAGACACCCAAAACATTATGCAAATATTTAACATCAGGACCAGACCCTGTATGAACATCCAAAAGCAGAATGTTGAATGTATGATGGGTGAGAGGGCGGATTTCATGTGGTGGTCACATTACATCATCATCTCATTTACAATAGGTCACCCCACCAATCAATATAGCACAGCCAATATCCCACAGTGCACCGCACCCATCTCCTGAGTACTGTATCAAAACCTTGCAACCCATTCAGCATGAACATTTGAAATGTAACAGAACATTCTGTCTATTGAAAAAGTCCAGGACCAATTCACACATGGAGAATGGTACGGCAGCCAATCAACAAAGAATGAACCACATCAGATGCCAATCAACAATTTGCACATGCTGCCATTTGATAAAATGTTAACATTGCTACTCGTCATCACAGAACACTGTCACAGCCAATGAATGAACAGTGAACAGCATTAAGGTCAATCAATGCCCAGTCAATCAAGTCCATCACAGCCAATCAACAACTAGTATTCATAGCAAGAGCCAACAACCCACAATTGCTGCTTATTAGCGAACCCTGAATATTGTTATAGCAAATCATCATCACGAAACACTGTCAATGCCAATCAACAAGCACTACACACTGCCACAGCCAATAAGATGTTCCATGAATGAGGTGTTGATGAACTCACCGTGCTGAGCTTGGTGGAGCTGATGATAATTCTCCGTTCGAACAGCATGCTGGCGTAGAGCTGCAATAGATTACTGACATCCACAGCCACCACCAACTCAGTCAGGTTCCTCTGCAGGACACACACACACGCACACACACACACACACACACACGCACGCACGCACGCACGCACGCAGGCATGCACACACACACACACACACACAGGTGCACACACACACATGCACACACACATACAAAACACATGCACACACATACGCACACACAAACACGGACAACCGTAAAGGTAAATGGACACAGACAGGTGTTCAGAAATATATTTGTAGAAAATGTATCGCCCATTGTTAAAATTTATTATGTACATAGTGTTTCCCTTTTTCTTCAGTATATTAGCTACATTACTTGCATTTATAGTTGCAGATGCGCATATCCACAGTGAGTCATGGTGAAAAATCATAATTGCATCACATGACTTATATCAGTAACAGTGATACAGACCAGCCCAACAATAACTGTTGGCGGAGAGACTGGGCAAGACAAGCTGTGTGGATAAGATGAGGGGATGAATCGCAATACAGAGAGAAGGATGGCATTAGAGGATTCTTTAAAAAGTGCTCACGCTTTCTGGGATGGAGGGAAGACTCCCGGGGTCAGGAGCAATGAAGTAAGGGATCTGAGAAAGAGACAGTTGGAGAGAAAGAGAAGCGGTCAGCATGGAGGTTACCGTGACAACAGGGGCTGAGACTTTACTGTTGGACCTGGAGTAACCATGGAAACAAGCAATCAACCAATACCAGGATTTCCAAAGACACAAGCACTCAGATACACAGTTGGATTAACAGGGTTACGACCAAGACTGTCGCTCATAAACACAATTAGAACCAGGGTTACCAAGGATACAAGCACTCAGATTCACAGTTGAAACTGTGGTTACCATGGGAAAGCTAAGAGGATCCTCCCCTTATTCGGGGGGGGGCGGGGGGGGTGGTTTCGTTAGATGCAGTGCTGAACATACTGTGTGAGGTGAGGAAACCTCACCTGCCAGTTACGTGGTCTCCTGAGTCCCTGAGAAGAGCCTTCATAGAGTGGGAGGGGCCATTTCTCAGCTCAGGAAAAAGGATGCACCACTTCCAAATTCTGAGCTTGTCACTGACAGCCAGTGAATTTATCTTTTTCATGCACAGACGTGGGGACACGCACACACACGCACACCCACGGTATACCATGCTCAGGTATGCACATACACATATGCATGTACATGAGCACTCACAAACATCCACATATATACATACAAGCAGAAGTACACACACCTGGCACCTGGTTTCACGCTCAGTTTCCTTACTCACACAGAGAAACTCAGTCAGGAGAGAGTTGTAGAGTGAGAGGGTCAGTGAATGAGTGAGTGAGTGAATGAGTGAGTGGTATTACAGTAGAGATACAGGTAAGAACAGAGCTATTCCGGTGTGTTGTTTCAGCCATGTCGGTTAGATAGCTTGAGGTTAGTCCAGAACATGCTTTTGGGAGACTGGAGAGTTAGTCTGATCCAGAATGGGGGAGGGATGAGGTTTCGGGGAACACATCTTCTCCAGGTTTTGTGATTGGTCACTTGCTGGGGTTAGTCCAGTTTCTAGTTTTAGGGAGATGGTTAATATTTACTCATTTATCATTTTTATGGAAGTGCTACTGACAATAAAGGTGGTCTATTCTTGGTTTTTGGGTGATTCATCTGGCCTAGATTTTAGGGGAGAGAATGTTGGTTCTCTCCTTGGTTTAGAGACTGTTTCTCATCCTGCTTTTAAAGGATTCACCTCTTCCTGTTTTGGAGGGATTGGTGTCATTCTGGTTCTAGGGGACTCAAGCCTTCCGCACGCTTCAAATGACCTGGTTCATATGACGCGTTGCTCGACCACGTAGGACAGTGTTCTTGTTCATTCCTTTAGTCTTTTCTTGGCTTTGCTAACGTTGGTTCTGGGGTTAGTCTCTCCCTGGTTTGGAGAAATTAGTCTCTTCCTGGTTTTAGGGGGTTAGTCAAGCCCAGGGTAGACTGCAGCGAGGTTCCAGGACTCACCCCTGATCCTCCCTTCCCCGGTGGGGGGGGTGAGAGGCAATGGAGGGACTGCTGCACCCCCACTCTGACCTGTAGCTGCTCACCCTCCATGGGGAAAAGACACAATCATTCTGCTGGAATCAAGCGTACAACAAAAATGTGCTGTATGCAACAGGTGTGCAATTTCCGTAACTGGTCAGGTATGCTCTGTGTGTAACAGGTGTGCGATTTCCATAACAGTTCAGGTATGCAGAGTGTGTAACAGGTGTGCGATTTCCATAACAGTTCAGGTATGCAGAGTGTGTAACAGGTGTGCGATTTCCATAACAGTTCAGGTATGCAGAGTGGGTAACAGGTGTGCGATTTCCATAACAGTTCAGGTATGCGCTGTTTGTAACAGGTGTGAGATTTGCACGACAAGTGTGAGGCCATTGTGCGTGACAGGTGTGTGAGAGGTGCGTGATGTACCTAGGGGATGTCTGTGCTATGCTGCGTAGTGTGCAGGTGTGTGCTGTTCATGACAGGTGAGAGGCAGGTGGAGGAGACACCTAAGACACATTGGAAACGATGCGACGCTGGTACTGCGCAATAGGGCTGTGTCGTTGATTGAAAACTTCAGACAAAGGGACGAGGACTTGGGAGGTGTCACATGGGAGTCATGTGCCGCACTCCTGTGTTGAACCTCACGTGTGTGCAGGTTGTTAACGACCGACTGAGCGTCATAATACAGGTGGAAACCAACAGCACGTTTGACAGTGATACAGACCGCAATACTATGAACTATTTCAGTCAAATCACCGTGTTGCAAAACCCTTCGTCACCTGTCAGCAAACAAACGACCAAAACACTTCTTCAGGCGGAGGGGCCTCCTGCAGGAGATGAGAGCCATCCTAAGATCTGATTCGCTGGTGTGGACTTACCAGCTGTAGAGTGACAGAGCTGTTGGCCTCTGGCACAGGGTATTTGTAGAGGGCGGTGAGTAGCTCTCGCATCTCATTGGTCTGTTGTGGAATGCAGGAACATTGGCAATCACACCACACATGAAGTAGCACATTTCATTTGTTGAATTTCATCAAGAATTATTAATATAGAGTTACTGAACATGACCATTTTTAAATGTGTAGAAGTTTGGTATTGCTCTTTGGTTGTTCTATATTTTATTGTCGTTTCATTTATTTACGTCTTTTAATTAGGATCACAGTTTCTTTATTTTTGTACCTTTTTACTATTAACTTACTTAAATGTTTCATTTGTAGTCTGCAAAGTGCATTGAGCTCAATGAGAAAAGTGTTAAATAAATAATTGTTATGATTGTAATTATTATTTTTATGCATGGTTCCATTTTTGCTTGTCAGTCTATGAATTACAAAATGGGCTAAATGTTTTATTACCTGATATTTTATCTTTGTGTTTACTCACTCCTGTGGCTGTTAAAGCCCCTACAATAGATGAAAACATTTTTGTGACAGAAACAACATTGTGCTTACCTGGCCTTTTGTTAAACAGTCTGCAAGATTGTTCAGAAGTTTGTAGAATACCTCAAACCAAGGCAGGTAGCTAAAATAAAGAGCGAAGAGGTGAAGTAAATGTTTTATAATGCTTGAAAGACGCATCCACTGAGGGGGTAATTTTTA